>JABASD010003254.1:0-21131 GCA_019776165.1 Pogonognathellus flavescens
ACGGTGAATTATGAAATATGGGAGGATACCAAGGCCAAAAGAGATTACTGCCAAGGCAGCCATAACTAACCATTTGTCTAAAGAAATAGCCATTTTCAGACGAATGTTTACTTCCTTTATCCCAGAGATCTGTAGAATGATTTGAATCAACAATGTTGTATTAAGTTGGTATTCATAGGACAAAAAAACATCATCATCAAAGTACATTTACATATTTACACATAATATTTCAGTAATTCATACGGGTGGGTGGGTTAATACGGGTAATACAGATACGGTATACAAATAGTAGGTTAGTAGGTAATACGCACATTCATTCACCCATGAAGGTTATCGTTTTTCTCATAATACTATTGGCATTTCCTATATTTACCTACATAAAATATCAACACAAGGTTTGTGTACTTTCCATAGTAAATATCAGTTGCTGGTTTTATGCAAACTAAACTCGGTTTGGATTAATGTGTACAATAGTAAATAGTCCTATGTACAATTAGCCATGTAAATAATAAATCATTGAGGTGGAACCTTGTTACAAATTTGCTTCGTAATAACTTTTTACAAAATACGTAGTACAGATTATAATATACCTATATGTCCAACCAATTCTGTTCAGTATATGCTTGTCAAGCCTGTTTACAAGTTTGATTTCCATATTATACAATAATATGTATGTTCACTGCATGTTCACATTGTACTATTTGCGCTCCTGACCTGACTGTGCAAATTTCAAATGCGCGTGCATAGGGTTACGAGATTATGATTCTCATGGCTTTACATATGTATACAGATAATCAGTGCAGTGCCCTTCCATTTATAAATCATAATACTCTTCATTGAAGCTAGGATTATCATAAATTCCGTACTACTAAAATATGAGTGCACGGATTGTGTCTGTCATTCATGTCAACGAAGGGCTGTGTAAGCTGGTAAATTATTATAGGCAATTAAATTTGTTTAGTTTTGATACTCTGTGCTGAAGAAAGATCGTCGGATTTGTTAAGCTTAGCTTGTAGTACAAATAAATATTTCAAGAAAATAGTCAATTCAATTAATTCCATTGAAACGTTCATGTGGAAATATTCTAGCTAAAAAGTTGTATGAATTTCTTCAATAGTAATAGACATTTCTGGCTTTTCATTTGATTCTAATATGAAAAATTGAATATAAAGTGATTATTTAACAAATTCACTCTTCAAATTAACTTGAGAGATAGTCAATCAGAGAAATTTAACACTAGTACTCAAATTAGAGTGTTAATATCAGAACTACAGTGCTGCTCTTCTGAAGATTTTGCTTACTCAACGTATGTATACTATTTGCCATTTGCTTGAATCGTTAAAAGAGAAAGGAGTACATATGAATGTAGAAAAGTGAAAGCAATAATTCAAAGTTAAGTTTTTATAACTCCGTAGTAGAGTGGAGTCTATGAATGAAATAATACCGGAAACTATGTTTATATTTGAGCAAACGATTGTAGTAAAATAATATAATCTTACCAAGCAATTAAAAGTTGATGAGATTGCTTCGTACAAGGTCCCGTGCGCAAAACTCACACAAACTCACCATCAAAAACCCCGAGTCACCAACACCTATAGAGGCAATATGCAACTGGATGAGCGATCCGTGTGCAAAAGCCTTTTAACACCTAAACTTATCACCTACGATAATAACCCTCATCGTAATGCTGTCATTATCACTTTAGTACTCGGACTTAATAAATGATCAAGTCATGCAAGTGTTCTCTAATCTCAGCAATAAAATAAAATAATCTGCTAACTTACACAAACCCTGCTTTGCAAAAATATTGCGATTATTTTATACATGCAAGCCATGTATACATATTCGCTGACGACTAATACCACCGATTGACTGCGTGCAGTCATGTCTAAACTCTGGACCTAAGCTTTTAATTCTGCAATTTTATCATTTCCTTTTGTTATAATGTGCCAGGAGATCTTACTGCGTATAAAATATAAATTCACAATTCCAGGTACATAGTTAGTACATACTTTTAAGTAGAAACGCATTAAACTCAAACATTATGCATTCCTGAATATAAACTACAATGAAACTTCACTTACCTATGTCAGTTAAAACACAAGTATACTTAAAAGTACTCGCATGTTATTATGTTATTTTGTACAAACAATCCACTTGACAATTTTACATCAATCATGCACTATACAGATACTCGAGTAATTCGACCCTCGATCTTTCCCGTCCTCCAGAGGTGTAATCGTAACGATCATTTTCCTTACCTATCCAAAGTTTAAACCATGCACGGCTACTAGTTACTATTTACCAATTTACCTACATACTTTTTTATTCGATTGAATTATATGTATTTATTATGTGATTGTGACTTTGACTATGTTATTATGAATGGGATTTTTAATGGGGTATTGTTCTTAATAAGCCACATTTCGATTGTGTTTTACATGGTTTTACTTTATACACGAGTTTGTGCACCTTATCACCAGTTATCAGTCAACGAAGCTATATAACATAGCTATTCCCATGAATGCTTCATAGTTAGCAGTTAACTAACCTCGAATACTCGAATAAAATCGATACGTAAGCAAAAATTGAGTTATGTTTTATTTCAGTTTAATAGAAACAATCTTATAGTATTTCTGAGTTTATCTCATCTTCAAGTTCATTGTCAAGAATATCATTTCTCTGCAGTCCTATCGTTATTTGTCATACTTTATAATAGACAAACAGGGCAAGTTCAAGATAAATAATACTCAAGATCAGTAGTACAAGACATTATAGTATTATAAACATATCAAACCAACAATAATATTACTACAGATGCATATGTCCGATCCGAGTAAAAGCTTTGTTTGTTTGAATGAATTACATGATTATATTTTATATAGGTACTGTAATCTGCAAAATTGTATTTACACAGAAGTTATAGTACATGATTCCACATGAAATGAACACACTTCTACGGTAGAGGTTCTACCCACCTCTTTGGAAATATTATAGGGTGATGCGGCGAGTATGCTTTCGGGTGATGGCAATTGGGCTCTCAAAACTGCATGCGTAATCCTATATTTACTGAGATTACAAAACAACCTCTTTCTTGGGGTTATAGAAATTCGAGATGTTCAAACAAGCTCAGAAAGGGCTTTTCATATCAAAATGAAATATAAATAAAATTTGCATTTTCATTTTCAATTGCACCTACTTATTCTTATTTGCTGAAACTGAAGTAAGGTAAATAAAAGATAAATAATACCTTGAGACAAATCGATTTATTGCTCCATAACTGACATAATTTAGTAATAATGCCTTCCTTTGCCTTGCCTTTACGTTACCACTTAAAAAATCGGCACTAACTTTTACGAACGGGTACGAGATGATTATTATTCTCGTCAATTCATTTCTTCAATCATACAAGAATACATAATTCATGATTGCATATGTAATTGAGATTTCTGACTGTGCCCCGAAAAAAACATGTAAACTGCAGCAATGCACACACACTCAAGCATGTGCAAAGTACCGCTCCAAACGAACTCAAATCGTTTTGTTTCGGTGTTTATATCTCTCAAATCTCTCTCCCTTCTTTCTCCTGCAGACTGTGCGAACTTGTCAAGTAGATAGTCAAAATCGGTAATAAAAATAAAATTCTTTTTCACCTTTCGAATTCATAAAAACATTATCATTACAATTACAAATTACAACGTGTGTTTTGGATAAGCACTGCTGACTATTTGTATGCAATTTTATTTGTTTCATAATATGTATATGTGAATTTACCGTCCCTAATTTTGAATTTTGACTGTTTGTTGTCATTCTATTATCGATTCACTTTCACCATAAATGATAAATACAAAATCAACTGTCCTAAAAAATCCTTCCTTTTAACTTGTACCTCGTGTTGACAAAACGAGTACGTACAAAAATTGCCAATTAGCTTATGTGATTGATTACTGTCGAATTCCCGGTAAATATTAATGTGATAAATAGTCTAATCGGGAACTTTTTAATTGAAAATATATATTTGCGCAGTTTACTTTATCTTCCCCTTCGTTCCTTGTGCGTTAAATCTCCTATACCTAAAACACGGTCCTTTCAATTGACTATCAGTCACTCGCTGCTGAATACACAAAAAACAGTCCTGTAAGTATAAGATTAAAAAATTCGAAAATCAGTAATTTACTTTGAAGTTGCAGTCAGCTGTAGCGGGTGTAGAACAGAAATTGGAGAAAGTTGTTAGCGTGTCTGGCACTTCGAAAATACACTCTTTTTGAAATCCTGAAGAATATCAACAACTGTCAACTTAAATCACAACACTGAAGTAATAGTACAGCCACAACAAAGTAAAACATTCTAAATTTTTGTACGAAGTATTATCATTATCATAAATAACTATCAATTTTTATTATAGCCATTTAAACAAGTGTGTATGTAAACTGTACTGTACGCTGTACGCAGTCAGTAAAAATTATAAACTCAACAATGAAAAATTATCTATTATTAATTTTAATTAATTGGACATTATTCTGTGTACAGGCACTGGACGTGTTATAGTTGAATAAAAAGAGTACAGTTCGTGACATTTAAGATTGAAGATGGGCAGTCGTTCGAAACCGCCAACGCAAAAGGTATGTACATAGTAAAAATGTCTTTAGTTGCCAACAAGGTTATATCTAAGGGTAATTTGCTGTATGAGAAATCGTATAAAAAGAATTGTACTAATTCTTGCAAGAATAATATTACACTTGTATGTGAGCAGCTTAGAAGTTTGTGTGTGCATTTCTGAGGCTTCGCATTACTCTGTACTTCTATTTTAGTAGAGTTCATAATTTATTATAACAATACAAGTAGAATAACATTTCATTACCTCTATAACTATTAAAGGTATAAATCTATAAATGAAAATAGTTTATTAAGTTTATTTATACAAAATCATAATAATATGTAACGCTAATTAAGGAACGAAGCAAAATTGAAACATAGACATCTACTTCACTTCCACAGAGAAATCATTTTTCCTTGGGAAACAGATTACAGTTGTGGATGTAATATTTTAGCGTCTATTTCCTGCTAATTTGTGGTGAAGGTTACCTTGCCTTAGATTATAGGTTCTTGACTTACACAACTAGTACCACGTTGTGCCAAGATGATACCAGAACTAGAACCATACTTCAGTTTAGTCTGTCAAATATATCTTGCAGTTAGTTTCTTAGTCTAGTCGAGTATCTTGCTTAGCACAATGCGTGGTGTTAACAATTAAGTTAACAAGAAGAATTTTCCACTCTATATAAGCTTGCATTTCTAACAACTGAAGTAGGATTGATGAAATAGTTGCATTTCAAAACATAAAATCTGGTGGATACCATCGTCTAATATTTAGAAAAAAATCTTCGTATTTCAAAAGCAATACAAAACAGTGTGCTTAAAAATTGCATTGCACCTATGACTAAGCATATACAAAGATTATGTAAGTGACAACTATATAATGACATTGAAAAAAATGTATACACTTTATAATACGCACACGCAGATTATTTATGTTAAACAATGATAGTTTGATAGTAATGATGATGGTGTTAAAAAAGTATGGCTTTCCTTTCTGGCTTTTACTTACATTAGGTCTTATAGGTATTATCTGTATAATTATAACAATATTTGTATTAGTAAGTGCTTGCTTGTTGGTTTAGTCAGTTTAGTGTATGCTTCTTTTCTTATGTATTGCTGTATAAATTATACTAAACTAAAATTATAGGTTGTACGCATTCCATTTCTAACTTTTTTCTAAACTGAACATGCAAAGTGTTTTTAGTATAATACAAATAATCTCCAAATACTTCAAACAATCATCATGTTATAACATAACTCTTCTGATTCATCTTCATTACTTTTTAAGCGTAAGAGGAACTTAAAGTGTAGCTGCATTCTTACTATCAATTCATAACCACTCGCTTGAACCACTTGAATAAGTAAAAACTTGTTCCTTAACGTTCTTCATTCTTAGGATCTCTGCTTATATCTTGTTGAAGCAGGCGGTATTCAAGAAAATGGAATTAGTGATACAACAATTCGTTTGGTTCGTCAATGCATTCAAGACAAGGTAATAAGATGGCTAACATACAAGATTACATTAATTTGCCAATCAGTATGACTAACGATAAGTTTTATTTGTACTACAGATATTTTCAGAAAATGCGGATCACATTTGCATAGCACGAGCAGATTTAACCAAGACCTATAAGTTTGGCCCTGTTGACTGGGATGCTTTGAGGAATGTAGAAGCAATGTTTAAAAAGCCGAAATCGGGTAGCAACAGTTTGGTCAATTCATTATCGGCTGCCTGTGAGTCCATGGGAGTTCAAGCTACGTAAGTAATCCATAGTAATTTAGTAGTAATAAAGCTTGCTTCACGGTGTCTTTACTCCTTTGTCATTTCTCATTGCTTGTGTACAAGGTATTACGTATAATTCGTATCTATTGCTTGCAAGAAAACAAAAATATTACCTAATCAAAATTGTTATATTTTTGTTGTTGCAATAATTGGATTTCCTTTCCCACATGTTTCATCTTATTGTTCTGTTTATCACAAAAAAGTTTCGATTCTTTGCATAATAGGAACGTTTTGTATGTTCGAAAATAAGATTTTGTGTGTAAGGAGATGAAACGGACCATTTATAATTTGTATATAAAACAAAAAACAAAGTCATATTTTCTTTTTACATATCTTTTTGTTTTGTATGTGGGAGATAAGTTGTTTAAAAATCCACAAAATGCACTACTGGTTAGCATTAATTATGTTGAACAAATGAGAATAGTATGAAGTCTTAAAAACAATTATTTTTACTTTTATTGCTTTCACTTTCAGTGTTATTTCTTGTTTCTTGTGTAATACTGTTGTACTTATCTTCATTTCAAATGTCAAATGAGCTTGTTTTTATCCTTACGCAAGACAGGAAAAAGATTTTACTATAATGCTTTTCCTACATTACACATACATAACAGTAGCAGTCAAATGGGCCGTTACATTTGATGCGCAGTTGGAAGTGATACCCTACACGGTCATATAGATATCCTTAATAGTAAGATGTCAGTAGAGTAAGAATAGGATTCTGTATTTTTACACCCGTTTATTCTAAGGTCTTTTTTATGATAGTTGTGTATGTATTTTTGGTTATAGGAATGACAGTTATCAACGGAAGAAGATACTATTTTTCAGTGATGTTGCGACACATTCTATTCCAGAAAAGGAAGTTAAACAACTGAAGGAACGACTTGTAGCTGAGAGTATCTGTTTGTCCATTGTGTAAGTAAAGAAAAAACAGAATTGTTTTTCAATTTACGCTTCATTAATTTCTGTACAAACTCAACAGTTATGCTTAAACAAAGAGCAAAGTTAAAACGGCTTTATTTTTACAGCTAAATAATTATAAAGAGGTGAATTGTTCGTTGTTTTCTTAGGTTACCTAACAAAGAGGACAGAAATGAAATTCAGGAAACCAATGCAGATATATTAAACAAGACTTTTGTCGAGGTAGGTAAAAACGACTGTTATGCAATAGTATTAATGTATTATATTTGTACTCGTAGTATGCATAGTACTCAAGTTTATCCACGTTGATCACAGCAATCTAAATTGAAATACAAACGTTGCTCAAAATTAGCTAATTTTGTATAATGTTGATTAGGCCGGCTTTGTTATTACAACTTACAAAGAAGCTGAAATTCAATTGGCGAGCACTTGTTCGAAAAAACCTGTTCGTCCTTCTCCGTGGAATGTGAATTTAGAAATTGGACCCAATATCAAAATCAATGTAGGGGGGTACGTGTGCATCCGAAAGAATGCTGTATCTGAAATGGCCAAGGCTTACTTGAAAGATGTTAAAGAATCGTTACCCACTGAGAAAGAACAAAGTGCTTCTGTTTGTCAAAAATCAGAAAATGGTGATGGGGCAAATACCCAAAGTGCAGGATCTAATGGAGCAATTAGTTCCAAAGTGCAATCAGTTGCACTTGCAAAAAACGTGGTACAGTCTGAAACATTATGGAAAGAAATGGATGGAACTCCTGTAGAAGAAGATAAAGTGGGCAAAGGTTATTTCTACGGAGATAAACTCGTTCCGTATAATGGTAAGTGGAAAACTGTAGTTGATTTTTATCACTAGTGCTCTATTGTATTACCTTGCACTGCACGAGTAAACCTTGGTTAATGGCAGATGCAAAGAGTGTAAATGTTTATGAGGATTGTTTCGAGTCAGAATGGAAAAGAGTCACATAATTTGTCTTTGTTTCTTTTTATAGAATTGGAGGATGGAGGATCCTATAGCAGCGGAGAAAAATGCTTGAAAGTTTTGGTATTCTCTCCAAAGGAACTTATCCAGCCCTGTTATTTAGTTGGAGAAGGCTCAACATTATTCTATCCAAAGGATGGTGATATTGTAAGGAATAATTGTATCAATGTAGATAGTTCTTTACAGTATAAAAGTTGATTACAATTATCATCATTTTTACATTATTCTTTAGGGTTCAGAGTTACAATTTGATGCTCTGGTGAAAGCTATGACTAAAACTTCTAGGGTGGCTATTGTACGCAAAGTGTATCGACAAGGCACTCGAGTTGTATTAGGCGTCCTTTCACCTATTCCGGAGAAAAAGGTGACCTTATTTTAATTGCCTCATTCTTAGATAATGAATATTATGTCAGATGGACAATAATTTAGATAAAATTAAATGTAGGTTTGTTGACTTTAACTGACTTGAGTGATTTAAAGCTTCAGGGTGGGGAGCAAGCAACCATCCAGTTGTGGTGGTGCAATTCACACATTCAGCTACTTTGCGAATTATCCCACCACAAGTGTATAGTAATTGTTATAGCCAACCATTATTCCCCACCCTAAAGTTCGGAATCGCTGTACACTACACTAATGATATGAAAGTGTAATTATTATGGTATTAAATTTTTTGTTTTTGTTTTCAGTGTCTCGTGTTTGCCGAACTCTGCTTTAGTGATGGTATTTCTGTCCCGGATTTTCCATTGCTCGTAAAGAACATAAATGCCGATGATGACTGTCTCGTTGAAAAGGATCAGTTGATTGATGAAATTATTTCGGCGAAAACTTTGAAGTCTGCCTATGTGCCTTCTGATGGCCCAGCTGACCCTGCTGTGCTTCAATTAAGAAATCACACTGCCTGCAAAATTTTGGGGGAACCATCTTTAATCGGAAAAAAGGATATCAAAAATAAACAAGTGGAAATCGACAATATTGACCTATATTTCGAACACCTTTTGACCAAAGATATTGAAAAGCCACTGCTAGATAAGTTAAATGAAACATTTCCAGTGAAAGTTAATGTTGTTGATGAAGAGAGAGCATCAGGAGCGAATATTTTCAAGAAAAGACAGCGCAAAGTTGACGAAAATGATGATTTGGAAGCTAAAAAAATTAAAGTAGAGTCACCAGTTAAAAAGGAACCTGAGATTGAAGATGCTGATGAAGGAATAAATGCTGATGACTTGGTATTTAAATCGATATTCATTTACTTAAAATCAATGAAGTATTTCCAAATTTATAGTATATTGTGTATTTTACAGCTTGATGATCTGTGAACGTGATAATGAGAGTGCCATGAAGCTGAAGAATGCAAGTAGTACCTGGATTGTACTTCAAACTTAATGCTGAATAAGTACACAAAATTAATTTCTTGGCAGTATTAGTATTGATTGATTTTAATGTGTTATGGTTCTACAGTTTTAAGCTATTAATTTGAAGCGATAAACATTTTTTGTGATAGTATTAATGTTAGAAAAATTAACAATTACTAGTTAATGTTTTCTATTGTTTCCAACTACCCATACCTGTAAGTATTGCTATTATCGCAACTATAGATTGAATAAAATAATTTTCAGTAATGTGTATACGTAATACGTGTGCAGTGTGAGAGTTCATTGGTTTTAGTGTCATTGGACAGCATAGACATGACATAATAGACGAAATAGACAGTGGGGTTTAGACTGCAGTCTGAGTGCTCTATTTCATACTCCAAGGGGTTAGTTTGGTCCACCCAGCATACAAAACTGTTATGGTTGTACTATATTATCGTTTTTGCGCTAACATAAAAAGTTTTTAGCATAACGTTATCGAATGATTATTATTGTTATTTTTTAGAGCTCAGAAGATTCAGAGAAAGTGCTTTATGCTTTTGATTTTGATCATACCATCATTCATGGTAACTCAGATGTTGACATTACCAAAATTGTTGACAGTCCAATACCAGAGAGCTTGAAGAAGGGTTATGATGGAACAAATTGGACAGAATATATGGACCAAATTTTCTCTTTTCTTGCATCTGAAGGAATCACTATACAACAAATGAGGGACTACACTCAAACCATGAGTTTCACATCAGGTGCGTTGTTTTGTTTTATTATGCATATTTTGTTTCTTAAATTCTAATAGTACATGTAAAAACCTTGTTTGCAATTTTTAATTTTCAGGTATGGAAGAACTGTTAAAGAAAATTGGGGATATTCGTAAGGAAAACCCAAATTTGGTTAAGCTAATGGTGATTTCAGACGCAAACGATTTCTTCATTGAAAACGTCTTTGATCGAATCGGTTTAAAGCCCGATTCTGTTATTACAAACCCATCCGAGATCACAGAGGGTCGTCTTCATGTTTTGCAGTATGAAAACCAAACAAACTGTAACATCTGTCCGAAGAATCTATGCAAAGGACAGGCTCTTTTAAAATACTTGTCGGACCATGGTCCTTTCGATAAAGTCATATACACCGGCGACGGTCGTAATGACATTTGTCCTGCTATGAAACTGAGTGAAGAGGACTACGTCTTTGTCAGGAAGGGCTATGGCATGGAAAAAATAATTGAAAACAAACAGTTGAAAGAGGAGAGTGTTCAAATCAAAGCAAACACAATTTTCTGGGAAACTGCCAAAACCATACAAGATGTGATGGAATTAAATTGAACCAATTATTTACCTAACTAACAGATAAGACTTTGTACAAAGTGGAACCAAATACTAAACCAAATACAAAATGTACCTACTATATTCAAACTACATACAAAATATTGAAAAAATCCTGTTAAATAGTCGTTCGTGAGCCAAAATCTATTTCCTAGTATATAGTACTCTAGTACCTTTTTATAAACGTGTAACTATTTTCACATAACGGATCTACATGAAATTATTCGGCAACTACAGATAATGAACATGTAACTAACAATAAGTTTATGCACATAAAACGTTTATGGTATTTACCACTCGGTATACGCAAAACTAACATATACGTGTAATAATTACTGTGTACACAAAATAATGGATTGTTCAAATTAAACCTAGCTAATCTAATACTGTTAAAACGTAAAGATAAAATATTGTACATTTCCTTAAATGTCTGCCGAATGTAAACTTCCTGTAATGCACAATTCGTAAGAATTCCGTCGAGGGGAAATGGAAATGGTGATCAAAACAAGTAATATAATACAAAATGAAAGGGGATCACCATCACAGTGATATTTTACTAAAGCAAATACGCACATTTACAAAATTATCCCTAGAAATGTTTCTTTCAAGGCAGCTACGTATATAGCTACTTATCTTTAATATGTGTAGTAAGTTGTTAATCAGTTATTTGTTATTGTTTCAATCGATATTTATGTAACTGTGTATATGCAACCATTTAAATTAAGCGTATATTAAATGTACACTTTAAAATATGAATAAAAATTCTTAGAAAAGCGCCTAGTTGTATTATATGTGTCAATCAGTCGTAACCAAATGCTCTCTAGGTTTTATTAAGTCTGCAGTAAATTTCAAATCTCTTGTATTAGTTTCTTATTTGAGTATCATAAATTTTAAAATAAATTGGATGAAGTTAGTGGGTTGGTTAAGAAACATAATAATCAGTTCATGTTCAGTTTACATATACGCATACGGTGGGGTTTATGTATTGTTACCATACAGTTCTTTATCTTTTACGTATTCTCAGTTGTGCTATGCAAAATACGCAATCGAAAGCTCATTCATGCAATTGATTTGTGGTTGTACCACGTACCAAGTTAGAAGCTACCAAGTATTGCTTAAGTACTTCGCTTTCATAGTAAATTACCATTGAAGTTCCTCCAAGTCTCATTTTACTGGTTCATTGAATTGATTTCCAATTTGGAATCCTGCATGATTACGTGTGTAATTGGTTGCCTGGGTGTTTTACCTTTGTATTTAAGGCTTGTTCACAATCGTAGTGAGGAGTATTAGTGGTGAATCTTTGGAATGAATTGGAATTATCAGATTGGTCATGTTTCCATTAAGCCAGAGGATGTAGACATGTAGATGTAAATGTTATTGTTGTAATCTCTCTTGTGTTTCACCCACATTTATTTCTTATTTGCATATTTCTCTTATTCTGCATGTAGATTGGACCGTGTACACTGAATATGGCCTGTTGCCGTTTTTTATGTTCGGTAATTAATGATGTTTCCAATCAAATGTAATTTTATTGAAACAATTGTTACATGAAGAATGCAAAAATTCGAATGTACACTGTACATTGAACACATTTTAATATGTAACTGAAGTGCAGTATTTACTTCGTCTTTCTTTTATTTCAGTGTTTGATCGGCCCCAAGAAAGCATACCTATACGCATTTGATTTCGACCATACTATTATTGACCACAACTCCGATTCGGCGGTACGTAAAAAAACTATTGTCACTCTTATCCGTAATTACGTAATCAGATTATGATTGTGCAAGGGCGTATCAAGGATTCACAAATGAGGGTTGCAAATTTTTGTGAAATAAATAATATATTTTTGGAATCTGGGGGCTCAACCCAATGAATCCCCAGATTCCCACGCCCTTTTGTGATTGTGTGCAGTTAATAGCATGTTGTTGAATATTGAGTGAGCTGTATATTGCAGGTAATTGAAGTCATACATAATCCTGTACCTGATGATATTGCGCACTGCTTTAATGGGGACAACTGGCAGGAATACATGGAAAAGATATTCATGTTCATTGCGTCCGAAGGAGCCTCTCTAGAAATGATTGCGAATAAAATAAGACATTTGAAAATGAATCCGGGTAATAGAAAATTGTATTAATGTTATACTTTTAAGAAAAATGTACGCAAATGTATGTAAAATCAAAAGATTTTTTAAATGTTTTGTCTCTTCATTAAAATTATTTTGTATCCTTTTTTAAGGAATGGGTCACCTACTTCAAAGAATAGCAGCATCAAGATTGCGACGACCTAAATCGGAGCTTATAGTAATATCTGATGCGAACAATTTCTTCATAGATAGTTATTTTACTGGACTTCGTCCCCCATTAAAACCAGATTTCATTATTTCTAATCACGCTGAGAAATCCACTGAAGGTGTACTTATATTGAAACCTTACGAGTATCAGGAAACATGCCATTTTTGTCCAAAGAATCTTTGCAAAGGAGAGGCGCTAGTGCAACACATAGAAAAACATGGTCCATTTAACAAAGTGTATTACACTGGAGATGGAGGAAATGATATTTGTCCAGCCATGAGGCTGAGTGACAACGATGTTGTTTTTGTCCGTAAAGGCTTTTCTATGGAAAAAATTATTGCTCAAGGAATATGGAAGGGTCAATTGGTCAAAATTAACGCTACAATCGTATATTGGGATAATGCTAAAACTATTGAAGAGTTTATGGAATTTTAAACATCTGAATACCTACCTACATAATTAATAACATTATCAAGATTTGCACATATTACAGAATAAAATATTATTTAATTGTCAACACGAATCTTTATAATTATAATTAATTATCACAAATATTTGGCATCACAAGGGTTGATTCATAACAAATAATAAGTACACTCATCAACACATACACAATCATGTACAAAATGGTCATTTCAGAAAAAATGGAAATACTAATTCATAATTTACATATATTATGTACTTCATTTCATCAGAAGCAAATCGAATTCAGTCATAGATATCACATTATCCTCATTCATATCCAGTCTTAGGAACCACTTGTCCATATCTTCTGGTGTATGAGGAGCATCCAGTAGGATGTTCAATGCATCCTTTAGCTCTTCCTATAAATATAATCACCGGATGTAGTAGCTCGGAGGAAATAATTTGACAAAATGGATACAATTTTAAAATTAGAATATGTATATCACAGATGTAAAATATTAGAATTTAGAATACTACATAGTACATAGTAATAAAATACACGAAAAAGCATTTTTTGAAAAAACATAATATCTGAAGTGATATCATAAACGGAAAAAAGAAATTATACTACACTCAAGACTTTGCTTGCTTTATTTTTGTTTGAAAAATATTACCTTTGTAATATATCCATTACGGTCGTTGTCGAAAAGACTAAACGAATCTGTAAAATCGGCATAAGCTTGTTTTTCCAGGGAATTTCTTTGTAAATATTTTTCCAGCCAAATGACAAACTCTGACTTATCATCTATTTCATAAAAGTCTTCCAAAACTTGGAACTCTGTAACCGACAGTACAGAATCCGAGTCGGTATCTACAACGGCGAATATATTTTCAGCTTGGCCCTCCGGGACAATACTCATTATTGTCGCATGATAAACTTTCTTAAAAGTTTCCTGCATAAAGAAAAAATCATGTTATGCATCTGTACTTCATACTTGAAAATATCAGCAGTAATAATAATATTATATAATATTGTATAAATGTACCAGATTGACAACATCCTCTTCTTTAACATATGGTTTAACCACATCTGTCAGCAAAATGTGTAGAATTTTTCCTGGAACGAACCCGTCGTTGTCAACATCGGCAATATCAAAAAAATTCTTTAATTGAGCATCAGAATACAAATGTCGTAAGAAATTAAGGTATTCCTCCTAAAAACAACATTATATAGTTGATATTAATCATTAAATGATTATATCATTATTACATTTATGTAATCCTCCATTTTAAGTCAAGAAATCTTAAATTAATTAACTAAGAAGAAGTACCTCATTAACAAATCCATCAACATTTTCATCCATCTGGTTAAAAACAATTTCGATTAGGTGAGACGAATTATGTATCAGTGAATCTCCTTCAATATAATTTCCATATTCATCCTCTTCAGGTGCACCTTCCAATTCAATAGTATCTCGAATCGTATGTGAAAATTCTGCTAAGGATATGCGATGATCCACATTAAAATCATATTGAGCTAGTTTGGACATCACAATTTGGCTTGTTATAAATTTCCTGTGTACTTCCATTAAAAACTGCAATTCGCCCTGAAGTAGTTAAGAATCACGGTGTAAACTAATAATAAAAAAATTGTTTCACAAAGGATTGATGAGGGAGGGTATATACTTTACCGTATTGATTTGTCCATTTTTGTCAGAGTCAAAAATTTCAAATACACGAGAAGAGGTCGATAATAAGTAATCAGACAAGTACTGGTTTTTCAGTCCTTCCAAGCGTTCTTTTGCCAATTGCAAAATGTATAACAACTCTTCAGTTGCAGCATCTGTCAGTTCCTCACTGGAAATTTTTTTATCCGAGTTCAAATCCAATTCAGAAAATATAGTTGCTGTTAAATCATCCTTTTGCTCGCTCTAAAAATAAAATAGTGTTATTTATTAAACAAGCTTTTGGAATTTAAACTTTAAAAATAAAAATAAAGTAAAATAAATTTGAATTTAATATAAGCTCATGAATAATTAATGTACTAACAATGTCTATATAGCCGTCAAAATTTATGTCGAAGTCTTGCAAAATTTTATCTTTGAAAATATTGGCAAGCGTTATAAGCTTTGTAGCATCAGAACCTAGAGGAAAAAATTCGAAGAACAAATTAAAATCATGTCTTCTTTTGAAAGCTTTCTGAGGCTGCTCAATAACCTTGTTCGTATTATATCTACTATGCTAATCGAATCGAACCTGAAACTTTTAAATCTGGATCATTTAGTGGGGTACGGGAATAGAAAAATTTCTCATAGTCATCCTTCCCATAATTATTATGCTCTTGGCTAAAACGAAGGACATTTTGAAGGTAAGAAGTCATTCCATAACGAACAAAAAAATCCTCGAATTCTTCGTACGTGAAACACCCGTCTTTGTCTGTATCAAGTTGCTCAAAGTCCAGTTCCAGTTGAATATCGTCTGCCAGGATTTTTAGGTGACTCTAAAGCAAAAATGAGAATAGTCTGAATACATAAACTTTGCTCACGACTTGAGAATTAACAAGAATTGTTGAATATTTTTATGACACAAATGAATCACTTTTTACCTTATAAATACAAAAAGATTTCAGCTTTCCAATATATTTGGAGTAAATTTCATCATGAATGTCTTCGTTTAACAGATAATAAAAATAACTCCGTGAGAACCATTGGTTATTATCATAAACTTGTTGATACTCCATGGCTGATATCTTTCCGTTTTTATCTGCGTCAAGGGTATGTAGAAACAAATCGATTTCCAATTCAGAAACTTTATATATTTCATTAAATTTTCCGTTATGAACCATAAAGGATGGAACGTCTTTCTATAAAATACAATTGGAAAGATTGTTGAATCTTAGAATTTTTTTGGATAACAAACAATTTAAATAAAATGCTTTGGTCTGTTTTACATACTTTTGTTAAATATCCCTTCAATGTGCGGTCGAAGCCATGAAATATATCTTTGTCGTCCGTGACTTCATCATCAACCTGGTTCAATAACGTTGCCAGTTTTTTCGACTGTGACCCGTGTTCTTCAAATGTTTCTTTCGATTTTGATAATTGACTGCCTTGAATTAGAAATTAATTACGTAATATATTTGCTTAGAGGGGAAATATGCAATTATATTTAGTTATTATGTTAAAAGAAATGTTGTAATTTATTTACTTTTTAATGGTGTACTTGGTTCATATAAATTCAAAGGAGTATTTTTGCCCTCTGAATTTCCATCATTTGGAAACTCGATTCCAAAAGTTGAGAAGAACTCTTTGAATTCTTTGAAAGATAGACAATCATCATTGTCTCTATCTAAGATCGGAAATTCGGACTCTGCAGTTTCAGATAAGAGCTCCAAGTCTTCCTACAAAATATACGAGATATTATTTCATATAAATGAATCTTTGATGACAAAGATGAAAATTTATTCTCACTTCATAGATGCAATCCATATCCAAAGAGTGTGATTCACTCCTTAAGTTAATAAAGGTGGATGTCACAATACCTATCGGATTTGTCATAATACTTAAAAACTCGTCTTCCGAGATTTTGTTATTTTTGTCTGTATCAATGGTGTACAGAAACAAATTAATTTCCAATTCAAAAATCATTAGATCTTCAGTCAGTAACGCCTTATGACGCATATAATGAGGTAGATCCCTCTAAATTCAATAGCCAAGAATAAAATTATTATTAATTCATTTCACTATAAAAATTTATTTGATTGTTTAAATCACCTTTAGTAAGTATCCTGCAATTGTTCTATCAAACCCTTCGAAAATGTCGCGTTTTTGTATTTCTTCGGATTCTGACTTGACTAAAATTGTCTCTTCGTGTAATTCGTCTTCAAGATTGTTTTCCTTTACTGTAGTGCTAGGTTTATTTAAATGCAGCTTTTCAATATTTTTAATGATCTTGTCATTCTTGTCTGACGAAACATCACTTGTCTCACCATTAATTGAATCTTCGGCCAAATCTACACTTCCATAACGGGCGAAAAAATCTTTGAATTCCTTGAATGAGAAGCATTCGTCTTTGTTTGTATCCAGCAGCAAGAAATCATATTCTGCATTTTCAGAAAGTAATTCTAAGTCTTCCTAAATTTGAGGTGAATATTTTATTTACATTGTAGTGCAGAATGATAAATGCAATAATATTGAAAAGTAATTTGAAAAACCTCGTAGATGCAATCTCTCTCCAGTGAATTATCACCAACTGCTTCACTTCTCAAATTCATGAAACTGGATGGAACAATACTTGAAGGCTTGGTCATGATTATCTTGTACTCGATTGTCGATATTTTTCCGTCTTTATCCGTATCGGCAGTGTAGTGAAATAAATTAATTTCCAGTTCAGAAATTTTTATCTCTCGTTTCTTTCCCATTATAGCCATAAACGCCGATACGTCTGTCTGTAGAAATAAAAAACTGTAAATTTAATTGAACTAGTAGATGTTTGAGAAAGTTGCTATTATTTACCTTCATTAAATAATGTCCTTTGAAGTTAGGATCAACTTCCTGGAAAATATTTAATTCGTCAATCCGTTTCAACGAGTCCGACTTTGGTCTTCCTGTAAAAATATAAGTATAGGGGATATCAAACGATTACTTAGAAATTACCCAGATTACCAGAGAATTCCTCGATTTTTGCATACTAATTATCTTAAAATATTTTATTAGCCAAAACAATTATAAAAAATAGTATTCACCATTTGCTTTATCATCATTACAGTTCCCTTCTATACAAGCATGTAATGGATTTCGGGGTTTGGATGACTCATTGTCAGACCAGTGAACACTCTCTGGCATATTATTATGATTATTAATATAATTTATTAACAAATTATTCTTGAAGAGTAGGTTTCATATTTACAAGGACGTATCTACGGCTCCTTGAGTTCGAGCCCCCCAGATTCCGAAAAAAGGGGCTATTGGACAAAAGTTTGCAGCTAAAGGCTGCAAATTATCTCATTTTTTAGCCCACTCCCGAAATCTGTAGAGTCCTCCCTAATACGAATCCTAAATACGTCCTTGTCATTGTCAATATATATATAACTATAACTATTTTACCTAAATTGAGAATCTTTTGTGTACCCAATGCATCCGTATCAGAATCTGTCTTTCCTTTGTTCGAGCAATGGACTCCATTTAAATGAAGACACATAAATAACACAACTAAAATTGTCACAAATTGGTTGCATTTCATTTTTATACCTGTTCCATTACAATAAAAGGAAAATAGAAAATACACAGAATTAATTTTGTGGACGGATTCACTTTTTATATAACCCATTTTGTGTGGAAACGACAAAATTGGCAGTCGTGTGGTAATCTGAGGTTTTATTATTCGTTCCTGTAGACTGCAGTCGGTAGTCTGTTCTTTGAAGGATATTGGTTCATGATATTTGTCACTGCACTGATCACACTAATGACAATGACACAATCATTAAACTAATTTTTATTTCCATCACTTTACATAATTTTTACATACACAAGCACAAAAATCACAAAAATGACAACTGGCAAAATAAACTCTTATATATACGTAATAATAACGTAACTCAAAAAAGGGGATGGAGCGCTCAAAGCAGAACACTTGTCGTGTTTGTGTTATATGGAATATTGAATTACACCATCTTAATTATTACTAAAAAAAAGTTGCACAACCTGTGGTTATGTATAGTAAATATCTCATTTACATCACAACAATAATCCGGAGAAAATAGTTTTTGTAAATAGATGTATGTAATTTATACCTGCACAACTACAACCTATAGCCTATATCTACTTAATTGTGTATGATTGGTAGTTAGTAGGTCTAGTTAGTATTTTGGACAATAAGTAAGTTCAAAATTATAATAACTTGAGACTGAAGAAAAAGAACTTCCATAAAACGTTAATAAATTGCTACAGGAAACACTCGTTCGTTTGCAAACGCATTTGAAAAGTAAAAGTTTTTCTGCAGACACGAGGTTCCTAATCCCAATATTGATTGTTCATTACTATACAGATAATATTACTGGTCACATAAAAGAGCACAATGACTAGTTATAAACTATTAACAAACTGTTAATGTTGGAGTGACAGTATCTTGTGAAGGACACGAAGTTTAATGTAAACTGTGATGAAATCGATTGCAGTTATGTTATGATTTTATTTTGTTTTCTAGTTATAAAGTTCCTACTGCATGTACTATGAATGCTTTTTCTGATACAGCACAAAATCACTCATATTCATATCATATCCTCTTGCAGTAAACAGATTTCAATTATAGATAGGTACTACACATATAAAGCGCTCTGGTTTTGACGAATAGCATTACTCACTGCTCAGAAAATGTGATGATGAGTTGAGTTTTATTCTTATCAGTTGGTTGTGTGCAGTAATTACTTGTTTGTAGCATACCTATAATATTTTATCGTCTGTATGAATTTCCATGGGTTTAACTATGGAAATTCATTATTATTAAACAGATTATGGTAGTTGGTAGGTGTAGGAAGTTCTACTGTATACCGCATACCGGTCCTATGTAAAACTAACTACTTTGACAATTTGACACTGATTGTGAGTCAGAAACTGGATATGATATAGATAATCAATTTATATCTATAGTTAATTTTCAAATCATATATTTATACCTTACCCACAAGAAGTGTGAACTTTTTTTATATGTCTGTACGCGATTAAAACCACTGTACACAGTGCAGTAATTTAAGTCTTTATTGACATTATTTGCCTTGCCATACACATTATATTTTATTTTATTACACCTAACTTGCTCAGTAACGAGTAAGCAGTACAATTATTACTTCTACCGGAAAATGTGCTTACCTTATGTATGTCTCGTTGTAGCCTCTTCTTAACATGCTCGAATTTGCGTTAGTGTAATACTTCATTTTTTTCTAAGCCTATATCCCGCAAAGTTGTACATACATACGCCAATTTTTATTACAACTAAAACCAAACCATTATATTTTTTATACCTTTATGCATATTTACTACATTTACATATAAATATGATACTACATTATGTAATAATAATATTATAGGTATTTAAGAAGTATGAGACAAACTGTTTTTTGTTTCAATACTTACTATTACATTCGTGTTAATAAATCTACTCGAATTCAGTCTGAGTTTATCATTTAAACGCTTGAGTGTTTCGAGATTCATAGGTCTGCAGGCGTTTTCTTAGGAGTAATTGACTTTTATGCATACAGTTCATTCATAAATATCAAGAAAAGAAACCTTTGCTACGCTTGTAATAATGAATAGTGTTAGTAAAGATGATACAATAACAATAACGCATTATGTAATAGTTATTTTTGTAGTCACAAAAAGAGTAGTCTGAGTCTGATTTACTGATATTGTGTATTTTATGCCCTTATCGCTCGCATTAATATGCTTTGACAAACTTATACTGATA
>JABASD010003255.1:0-21130 GCA_019776165.1 Pogonognathellus flavescens
CCAACATTCGTTCTTCCACATTTGGATGGGTGGACTACTGGATGGGAAATCTCAATTACCAAATCGAACACCATTTATTTCCCACCATGCCCCAATACAAAAATAAATTGTGTCGGGACAGAGTCAAAGCTCTGGCTAAAAAACATGATCTTCCGTATCATTTATATTCCTACGGGGAAGCTGTTCAGAAAAGTTTCGACAATCTCGGCACAGTTTCCAAAGAACTTGCAATGGACTAAATTAGAAACTTTTCCAAGTACCTTTACAATAAGGATAAATTTAAGTTGAGAAATCTCTCGTGGGCATATTTGTGAAAACCTTGAAATCACTTTGGATTTCATTGCATCAATAAATATTTTCCCCTTAAAATCCAATCTCATTCAGAGTTCAAAATGTCCATTCACTTTTGCTTATTGTTCGTTTGGATAAATAAACAATGATAAATATTTAGGATTTAACCAATAGAAAAGCTTCACTTCATTTACTGCTTTAATTAGTGTTATCAAAACGTTATTAATGTGGCCACAAATAATATTGGGGATCCTTCAATAAATCTTATATTATTATCGTATTTCTTCATTTGCATTTTCCATTTTATAGACTATCCAGTTTACATATAGGTATGTACGTTTGTTCTCGACGCTAACGCTGTGATGTCTACAACTAATTTTAATACATTTTGTATTCAAGCGAATTTAGAACAATATTTTGTAACCTTAGAATTCACTGCTTCTTCTTGCCAAGCCCAGTATAAATTATTCGAAAAATTTATATAACATCATCAAAATTCACATAACAAAATACTATACGCTCTGCTTTTGCTACCTTGAACCCGCAATATCAGACATGGAGAATACAGAAGTTAATATTTAAAAATTTAATCGATTTTTTTTGAAGTTTTGCAAAATTTTGCACGGTATGAAATATTTTTGCCTACGACATTTTAAAATTTCAGCCGATTTGGTCCAAAATTGGCTGAGATACAACATTGCAAATTTTTCAAATTTAAATGGCTCCCCTTCCCCAACCATGGGGAAATTCGACCTAAAAAAATTGCAACGAAGTTTTCAAAACAATGGATTTAAGATACACACAATGTTTTTCAAAATAAAACATGCATCTTTCGGATGTATAGTACAGAATTAGTTCATAGACTCTCATTTGCATCTGCACTTATATACTTATATTATTATAGGTAACTAGCGGTAACCCCTTCATTACATGAACGCATTCGCATTGCAATCACAGCATTCTGCAATTTGTACTACCGCGCCAATATTGCATGTGCTGACCGGATATAATGTTAGGAGAATACGATAGTATATGTAGGCACAGAGTTTAAAAAATCCGACCCTTTCAGCTTAGCATCCATCCACCTGGATAAAATGGATAAAGTGGACAAATTGGTTGAATTGGATAGAATGGATAAATATATGGATTTTTGCAATAATTGAACTTCAGGGCGGTCTAAGCGGCCATAATGCATTTTTCAAAACAGGCTAAACATCGTGAGAACGAAGTTTGATTTGCATTTTAATTTGAAATTTAAAGGTTAAAAATTATTTACTTTATATTGGCGATTCATTTTGTTACTAAACGTGAGTTTCTTTTCACTGCATGTATTTCATTTTTATCCATTCTAACCAATTTGTCCACTGGACAACAAAATTTTGTGATACCATTTTGTCCAATTTGACATATACCAATTTATACACTATCCAGTGGACGTCTGAACTCTGTGTATGTACCCTGTTAATACGAAGAAATGAAAGCCTTTACGCATCAACCACACGGCCGCCATTTTCTTATTTTAATAGTAGTGTGCGTGCTACACGATTGTTGGGTACATCAGAATATATATAGAGGCACAGACTTACGCTTCTAATCTATAGTATTGAATACATGTTCAGAATGTGCTCGTAGGTGCATAATGTGCAGGCCTTTAATTTGCTTATCTGTATAGTTCATTGAATTCTTTCCATTCTCACTGCTTCAACGTCAATAGAGTACAAGCACATTCAATTCTGAGGGTAACCTCTAAGTTTGAGGATGGAACATTTCCGGTAAAACAGATTTTTACTGCTTACTTGAAACTAACTTATTAATGGATATTAATGACTCAAGACGTTAAATATTTCATTCAAAGCACTAATGCTTGTCATCTCATACTACCTCGGATAACTACAGATTTGAAATGGCTCTTGGTCAAATTGGCAAGAATACGGAAAAAAAATGCTACAGAGTGCAAAAAATTTATGACATGGAAGATCTTTATTTACTAGGCCAGCTCTGGTCATGCAGTGAAATTCACCACATTTGTTTGTGCGTATTTGATATTTTGAAATTACCAATATTTTAAGTTATTTGAACTTTTCGATGATTTGTCAAACATTTTTCTGAATAAAATGATTTAAGTTTTAAATCTGCAATAAATGAATTTTATTTTATGCTGCAAAAAATGAATTATCTGCAATAATGAATAAAAAAATTCGATTTTGGCAAGCATTAAAAACAACCGTTAAAAAATCATTACTATAATATTCATACGCATTCATAATTTTTTATAATCCAGTTTCGTATTGGCACAATAAATGCTTATAAAAGATATAAAATCAATCAATTCAGTTTTTGTGGATCACAACAGCGACATGCAGGAGTCCAACTATTGAATTATAAGTGTTTGGCAGATAAAAATTCAGGACGGAATTATCTTCTCAGATAAGGCACCACCAAATAAATATGGAAATTTGACCGTACACAGTAAATACCACACTTGAATATAGTTTAGTAAATAGTATTTGCCAGCAGTGTGGATGTGGAGGCGAGGGAATGCCATTTTGGAAGTGTTTATTTGAAATTAATTATTCCATCCTGACACACAATTAGGATAAATGATTTCAGCCACCACTGGAAGTAATAAAGTAAGCTTTGAAAACATTTATATGTGTAACTATATTTTATGAGTAAATATTGTAAATAAAAACGTACAAGTACCGATAGTTAAATCAACTAATTTTATAAATTTAAACGGGGCGAGTTAGGGTCGGGTTTGAGATGTAACAAAACGTTCGGGTTCGGGCAAACCTTTGAAAGTAGTCAAAACCATAAATATATAGCTAGTTGTATTCGTGGACTCATTATACTGTTTAAACAATCTAAATACCTTCAGTATAATATGTAGTCTCTTCTTTAGTAAGATTGGACAATTTGAGAATGATAAACCTATTTGTGCCACCAATTTTTACCCTCAAAACGGGTTGGGGCTGGGTTTCACATTTTTCGGGTCGGGTTCGGGTCTGGTTCGAAAAATCGTGCCCGTTTCCAACTCTATAGTGTATTGTATCATTACAAACTGTGAAATGAAATGATGAGTTGAATTTATTTACATTTGATTTTTAAATATTGCGTAACTTCGTTGTTTCGCTACTCCCGGTGTTGACCGGCTTAATGTTACCTTAACTCGTAGGTGCTAACGAACAATAATATAAGCAGCTAACATCTACTGCAAGTACAAAATTAGAAGCGTAGATATACCCTAATCCATCATTTTGCTTTTAGTAGTACTAATGATTATATCAAAATGCATTTACAGAAAATTATTCATACATAATGGCGTCACAACCATCCTACCAAGATGTTTTCGAAAACTCGTCGTGGGAAAATGACATTCAAAAAAACCTTTCCGCGTTGACACGAAGTATAACCAACTTGGACACAATTACCATTAAGCTTCTTGAACACGAAATAATTTCTTACGAAGAAATGGAAACAATCGTATGTTAATATTCATTATTCAATCGCGTGAATCATTGTTTAACTATTAATAAATAAATAAAATGTCTCTCTGTTACAGCAAAACGAAACCACTGGATCGGATAAAAACTTAAAATTGCTGTATACACTAAAGAGTAAAGGCTGGTCAAGTGTAAAATCCATATTTCTGCTAATATTGCGAGAAACTAATAACGATCATTGTGCTGATATAATTGAAGCAGTATCCGACAATCAACCTAGTACATCTTCAAAACGAACAACAACATTCGATGACAGTTCGAACAAAAAGGGCTTGCAACAATTACTCAAAAGTAAATGGTGGCCAGAAAAGAAGTTGCTACCAAATTCCTTTTATGAAAGAAAAAATGAAAATGAGCTTTTAATTGAAAAACTGAAAAGGTTGTTGACTCAAAATGAAAATAAGATGACGGTCATAAACCAAAACGTGGCAGTTTCAGGGTTAGGAGGAATCGGCAAATCAACGACAGCTAAATGGTTCGGTCAACATTACGAAGAAGATTATGACTTCATTCTTTGGGTCGATTGTGGCGAGGGGCGTCTCCCCAAGTCATTTACAAGTTTGGCAAGAAGTCTGGAAGTTAAACACAGAAGAGTACTGGAACTGAAAGAATTAGCAGCTGCATGCTTTGAACTTCTGAAAGACCACAAATGTCTTTTAATTTTCGACAATGCTGAATGCTACGTTGGAGTCGAAGGAATCCGAGACGTCCTGCCAAAATCCTACAGTAAATTCCACGTAATTATAACATCCCGCAATCGAGAATGGGGAAATGAAAGTGGACTTGCACAAATTCCAGAGTTCCAGTTGGACGTCTTTGGTAAAAATGAGGCATTGGAATTTATGACAAGAAATCTTGACCTACAGTCGGACAACGAACAATCAAAGTTAGAATCACTATGCGTATTACTTGGAAATTTGCCCCTAGCTTTACAAATTGCTGCGGCAACTCTGAAGAAAAATAAAATCTCATTAACTGACTACATTGACAATGTAAAGAATTCTGAACACATCATTGTCACAACATTCGACGATTACGAAAGGACAATCAATAAGACAATGCAAATATCCTTAAAGCTTATTCGAAATCACGAAAGAAATGTCGGGGGACTGGCCTACAGAATTTTAATTCATTTTGGATACATTACTCCCGATGATGTGGATTTAAATTTCTTTCGGTCCGTAGAAATCCACAGCAATCATTCCCAAATATATGAAGCGACACAATTACTTGAATCTTACTCGCTCATCACTAACAAAATATTGCAGTGTGAATTACCTTCGAACAACAAAGACTACAAACCCGACCAGTATCTTTGCAGCATTCACCGCTTACTTCAACAAGTAATCCGTCATAATTCCGCGGAGTCTAAAACTGAAAGAATAAAACAAATTCTGAACTGCGAAGGATTTTTGGACTACAAATTAATTCCTTTCAGTTACGCAGGCAAAGAGTTGCAAAATGAATTCCCACAACTTAAGGCGGAGCTGATTGACAAATTGGAATTGAACAAACTTTTAAAGGAAAGAAAGTTCCATGAAGCGGTGGAATTATCTCGTCTCATCAAAGATACACTGAACAACTTGATCTCTCGTTTTAATTATGGAGTATGTCTCAAATACAATTCTGACCAGGGAAAGTCGAATGAAGTATTCGAGTCTCTTTTCTATGAATTAAAAGAAAATGTTAATGATGCCTCATATGATAAATCGTTCTATGAAGAATATTTCAATCAGTTTGGGATCATACAAGGTCTAAATAAAGAATTGACTTTGGAAGTCATCCTTGGGCAGATGTTGTTTAATGCCAAATACAAAGAAGACGCAAATAAATTATTCCTCATTTCAAAAACAGTCATTTTACCCATCAGCACACCACTCAATGACATCGTTACTTTTCTTAACTCCATGTCTTTTTCAAACTACACACTTCGATATTTAGATAAAGAACACTACATTTCAATAACTATGAAAATTGGATGGTATATAAGGAAGTTCGAATTTTCATCTTGTGTTGTGGATAATAATTTTCAGCTGCCGAACGATTTGGATATATTAACTTTAAGAAGAGCAAAATTATTTGATGCGAAGATCAAGTGGAATGTCCATACACTAAATTTAATAGAAACTGATTTTGTGAGAAATACTCCAGAAATCACAGTCCAGGAGATGACGATAGAGAATTCGAAAGTTGACATTTACCTGCTTCCACAGTCACTCCAACAACTAAAATTAGATGAATGTACTTTGGTGACGAATCCGGCAACTGTTGCTAGCAACATTTCACCATTACCTCATTTACAAAATGTTCAATTGAAATTTGACCAAGCAATAAGAATAGAAGATTCCATGGGAGTGGAATTAGAGCATTTTGATGTTTCCCATTTACTCTCACCCAGTCTCATTAAATTACGAATTGAGTGTGCAAAAGATCTTCAAACTTTCCCATTACACGTCCCATTGAGTTGCTTAAAATCAATTAAAGACATTGATTTGCGAAAGTGTAACTTGATTGTCTCCCATGATGTTATTCCCATCTCACCACAAAAATTGACATTGTGGAATGTCCACATTACAGACGAAGAGAATAGTGACAACTCCTCCATGCTTATAAATAACTTCATTAACTTTAGCCACATGCAGACATTGCATCTGAAGAGAATGTCAATTGATTTGAGTGAAGATATTACGATAGACGAAGTGTATTTAGATTCAATGAAAGAAGTTGTGAATTGGGAGAGTGCAAAGTGGAACATCTATAAATTAAAGTTATGGAGGTTTCATGATTTCTCGAGAACAGAAATGAACGTAAAGGAAATGACAATTAGGCATTCTAAATTTCACATTTCTCACCTTCCCCAAACCTTAGAAAAATTAATATTGGAGAGCGGAACTTCCATTTATTGTGCAACATCTTCAGTCAGATGGCAAAAACGTTCCGAATGGTTGGCCGAGTTCCTTACAACAATTGGAAATAGAACGTTATGTTACATTTTTAGATGCGGATGGAGAGGAGTTAAAAGAGTTTAACATCTCGGCTACACTTCCTCACTCACTTAAAGAATTGGTGATCTATTACGGTGATTCTTATCGTCTGCTTGTTCATTTGAATTGTCTACAGTCTATAGATGTTCTTAAATTACGTAATTGTGATTTAATTTCTTTTCCTACAATTCCTGCAATGCGCATAGCTCCGAAAAAACTGATGTTGGAGAATGTCAATATTATGGATTATCACACAAACACCAAGGTCGATATTCCTCTGAATGATTTTATTGATTTCAACCAAATGCAAAAACTTGTATTAAAGGGACAAATAGTTGATTTCCGTGAGCCTTTGCAAATTAAAGACGTCAGTTTAGACAACACCAAATTAATTAACTGGGAAAATGGAAGATGGACTATCGAAATGCTACGCATTACGCCCGATCCTGGACCAACTACAAACATGATCAAAACATGGAATTGTAATTCTGAAACAGATTATAGTTCTGAAGCAGCTTTTATTTCTGAAACAACTTGTAATTCTGAAACAGATGATGACGCTAGGGAGGTTTCGTGTCATACTAAAGATCCAGAAGAAAGTGATGTCTCGGCATTCAATTTCGCCTTGAAACTAAAATCTGAAGGACACCTTGAAAAATCAAAACAAATTTTCGAAGATCTTTTCACGAAAATAAATGCCGGTGGAATTTCAGAAAAACAAGAAAACTTAACGGGTTGGTCCAATTCTGAAGACGCAGAAAATGTGGAGACTTTTTTCAATGATTTTGATTATATGGACGCAGACGGAAACATAATTGACTCCCAGAAAGAAATAATACGAGAGGTCGTGGCAGGACAGCTGTTTTTATTTCATGTTGACGAGGTGGGAAACCAAAAACCATTGCCCCCATTCTTAGAGTCAGAAACGTTTACTCTGCCAATCGCGGCCGCAAGCAAAGTAGTAGATTATTTGAATTGTTTCACCATCCAAAATTATTTTCTGAAGTATAATGGAATAAAAAATATTTCATTGAAAGTTAATCATCCCCGTACTCCAATAAAATCCACCGCGAAGGGAAGAAGAATGCATATGGTAAATTTCACTCTTGCTGAGGATACAGTATTTCCGAAGGCGTTAGAAGAACTAACTTTAGAACAAACAACAACTTCAAATTTCTTCCCAATAAATTCAATTTTGTTACAAATTTTTGAAAACTCAACATTCCAAAAGTTGACATTGAAAGATATGGCCATTGATATGAGTCAACCTCTGAGAATTCCTGAAGTCCATTTTATTCGAGTTAATGTACTGGATTGGGAAAAGGCCAACTGGACAGTAAAACATTTGATTTTAGAAGAAGTGGATTTCATAAAGAAAAACAAATTGCCATTTGAAGAGCTAACAGTTTTGCATTCATCCGTTGATACATCTGTACTTCCTCAGTCTATTACAAAACTTCACTTAAATTATTCCAAAATTCGTCCAGTTGTGAAATTTTCACCACTTGCCATTAAAATTGAAGGCAGATTGAATGATTTGACGTTAAATTGTGGAATTTTTGAAGACCTAGATGGAAATTTCTTACCCCAGCTCGATATTTCTCACTCGATAAAATTATTGGCTGCAACCCTCGAAAAATTGATTGTAATTTGTTCGGATGACGCAGATCATCAATGCACAAAATTGTCTGTTGACATTGATTGCCTCGTATCAATTCCATTCCTCCACTTACACGATTGCGATTTAATTTTGAATTCAGCCCTGTGCTTAATGCCGGAAGAGTTGGTGCTACGAAATGTCAAGATTTTTGCAGAAATACAAAATCAAAGGAAATCCATGCAGATGATTGCCAATAACTTTATTGACTTTAGCGAACTCCGAAAATTGACATTAGAAGGAATTGCAATTGATTTGAGCGACGATCTTTCTGTCAATGAAGTTATTTTAATTTCCGTTAAAATCCTTGATTGGGGCACAGCTAAATGGAACATCCAAAAACTCACTTTAGAAAATATTTCATCTCTTCGAAGAAACTAAAATGACTGTGAACGAATTGATGATCACAGGGCATGCTTCTAAAGTGGACATTTCCTGCCTTTCCAATTTAAATATCAAAAATCTAAAACTGCGGTATTGCAAAATGGGAAATCTACAATTCCCTGGTAGTCCCGGCGCAAATAACAATGCTCAACTAAATTTGCAAGAACTCACATTAGACCAAGTGATATTTCAACAAACTCCTGAAAAATGTTTTGACCTTTCGTGTTTAATACATCCAGAACTGAAAACCCTTAATTGGAATAATGTATCCAATATGCCGATTTCAATTAATCAACTGAATGGCGTTGAATCTCTCGATTTACGAGGATGCAAAATAGTTCAATCCGCCAATAGTTGTATCGCCCCAAAATACTTAACCTTAATAGATGTAGATATTTTTGATGATCTCAATGCAGCCAAAACAACCGATCTTATTAATGCAATCGTGGACTTCAAAAATTTACAGAAACTTTGTTTGAAAGGCATGTCATTAGATATGGCTGAATATTTTAATGTTGAAGAAATTAAATTATTCGGTACACAAGTTTTCAATTTTAACTGGAAAATCGGAAAACTCATTCGCGAACCTCTTGAGTCATTCAAAGACACTAAATTTCAACATTCTACTCTGGCTATTGAAGAATCGGAAAAATTTAAGAAAATACGAGTCCACCTACCAGACGAAAAGGACAACCAGGATTCCGACTTTCCAAGTAAATTAAATTTTATTTATTTATACCGAATCTATATATTGCATGTTCGTATTTAATTCCAAACACGAATTTTATTTAAAATATTTTGTTACAATTACAGTCTCGGAAGTTATAATCCTTGAAATAAAAAAAGTGTTAGAAAACTACACAGAATTAAAAAACGACTGGGAAATGGTGCAAGTCGCGCTCCGATTGACGGGAAAATCGAGAGGTGAGCTAAAGGTCCACGAAGGTAATTTCGGAAGCCTCATTTTCAAGACTCTGAAGTTCTGGCTGCAGGAAAAAGGAAGTGAGAAGGCCACATTCAAAGCTTTTATTAAAGTGATTGAAAAAGAAGTCGGCCATAAACTAGCTGCAGGTATAAACACAATCATTTTACTCCCCAAATTAAATTCAATAAATGTTCCCGAATATATCCCCTGACATTAATTAATTCCGATTTTTTGTGTCATTTTAAATTATTTTAGAAAAACTGAAGAAGAGCAAAGGAAAAATTCGAATGGAAGAAGAATCCTGTGAATAATGACTAATAAGATTAGTTTGTAAATATTATGATAGACGTCAGCTTTATGTATATAGGTCATAGGTAGTGTAGTATAAGCAGAGTGCCGAAACCGACGGTGACTGTGAGTGAATTGTGATAAATAATTGGTGCATAATATTGCACTAAAATAATGTATTATTATTATTTATACGACATTTACTATAATAATATTTTATACTCATAACTATTTCTATTATCGGTATTTATTCAACTTTTTGAATCAAATATTCAGTTCTTTTTTACCAACAACTTTTATTTGTTAGCAGTTTAGTTTTGATAAAATGAATAAATTAAATAAATAAAAAATAAAAATTACGTCGTGGTGAAATCCGAATTAACGGCTTACATTTCATTATCAATAATACCAATACGCAATAAGCTGTAAGCATAACCCTTTCTCTCTTTCTTTCGGAATCTGGGTATAAGAGTGAATCTGTTTTATGATGATACGAGTAATTGATATCTCACATATGTTAGCTCATGCCATGTAGCGACACTTTCGCACATTTCTCCGTGCAACCTTCATGAAAAAACATCCAATGATATCCAAATGGTTATTACACCCCCAGTCCCCAGTTTTCCCAAATAGGTATGTGTCATAACACCCCAAGTTGCCCTAAATCCGTTCTAAGCAGTCGACTGGTCTTCGACATCCGGTTGTTATACAGTCGCATGTCGGCTGTATAACATTCGGCTGTTTGCGATTTACTAGGCCAAAAAACACGATCTTCCGTATCATTTGTATTCTTACGGGGACGCTGTTCAGAAAAGTTTCGACCAAAGGCTGGCAGCATCGATAGGATGGCAGTTGGCCCTCTTGTCACAGAGAAGCTATACCGCATTAATATAAAGATGAACTGAAATATTTGAATTTAGACCAATCAGCATTATTCTGGAAATTCCAGAATAGTGCTGATTGGTCGTAATTCAAATATTTCAGTTCATCTTTATATTAATACGGTATAGCTTCTCTGTGACAAGAGGGCCAACTGCCATCCTATCGATGCTGCCAGCCTTTGGTTTCGACAATCTCGGCACAGTTTCCAAAGAACTTGCAACGGACTAAATTGGAAACTTTTCCATGTACTTTTCCAATGATTTTAAGTTGAGAAATTCTCGTGAGCATATTTTTGAAAGCCTTCAAATCACTTTGGATTTCATTACATCAATAAATATTTTCCCCATAAATTCCAATCTCATTCAGAGTTCAAAATGTCCATTCACTTTTGCTTATTGTTCGTTTGGACAAATAAACAATTATAAATATTTAGAATTTAACCAATAGAAAAACTTCACTTCATTTACTCCTTCAATTAATGTTAACAAAACGTTATTAATGTGGTCCCAAATAATATTTGGGGATCCTTTAATAAATCTTATAGGATTTCTTCATTTGCATCTTCCATTTTATATTCTATCCAGTTTACTTATATGTACTTTGTTCTCGACGCTAACGCTGTGATGTCTATAGTTAATTTTAATTATACATTTTGTATTCAAGCGTATAATTTAGAACAATATTTGGTAACCTTAGAATTCACTGCTTCTTCTTGCCAAGCTCGGTATAAATTATTCACAAAATTTATATAAAATCATCAAAATTCACATAACAAAATACCACGCTGTGCTTTTGCTACCTTGAACCAACAATTGCAGACAGGGAGAATACAAAAGTTAATATTAAAAAATTGAATCGAATGAGACCCCCCCTCCCCCCAGATTCAGGAAGAGCTGTTATATTTTACGTTTTTTGGGCTTTGAGAACATCCTCAAGCAGACCCCGTTCCCATTACAAAATAATAGTTATGCTCCTGATTGGAAATCCTCCGTTTTTGTTGTAGTTAAATATTTCATATAATATTATTATTAAGTTATAAATTGTGTCACTTATAATTAATTGCATTTCTTGATGTAACTTTATTTCTGTTCTCCACTGATATGTCAACTCCACTACTTGCCTTATCTAACAGAAAGAGGAAAAAGCCAACTCCCTACCCTAACCACATCCTTCTTCGGAACAAGTACAACATATAAATTGCAATACTGCTGTGCACAAATGTACATTAATGTTGAATATTAACTTTTATCAACATCACATTTCAGTTTTGTTCATACAAAGAATGTAAAATGGCTGGAATAGAAGAATTTCAAATTCAAGGGGATGAGGTGTGGGTGTGGAACTTTGAAGAAGAAAATCTGACATATTTAAAACAAAATATTGGAGATTTGAATGGAATATTAACTCGTCTGATCCAGCACAAACTTATTTCCGACAATGAAAGGGAATTAATTGTAAGTTACTAATAATTTTTTGATATTTAAAGATTTAAATAGTGTAAGCGTAAAATTAATATATTTCGAAAAACATTATCATATAAAACTTATTTCAGTTGGATGAAAAGCATCATGAGACTACTGAATTAGGCAAAATGTACAAACTGTTAATGATTCTGAAATCGAAAAACTGGTCAAAAGTTAAACCCACGTTCGTTCGAATATTGAGAGAAACTCTGAATGACGAATGCGCCAGCTTCATTGAATATCACTCAATTCAATCTGATCAGTCTGTAGTTAAATCGGTTTCACTGAAAACTGAACTACAGCAAGGCAATTTGTTAAGCGAAAGATTGGTAACTGAAAGAGGAATCAATTTCAAATGGTGGCCCGAGGAGGTTCAACTTCCAAAGTTATTTTTGGAAAGAAAATTTGGAAATGAGCTGCTGACGGAAAAACTAAAGAACATTATGTTGATAAAAAACAAAAACGACACTACCTTAGACTACACTACCTTAATGAATCCACAAGTGATTATTTGGGGTGTAGATGGAGTCGGCAAAACGACACTTGCAAAATCCTTTGCTCTGAAATACGCAGACGACTATGACAGGATTATTTGGATCGATTGTAGTGAAGGAAGACTTTTCAAGTCCTTCAAAAAATTAACCACCGATCTCCTGTTGGAAAATGAACCAAATCACGAACTCACAATCAGTGTCTTGGCAAGTAGAAGTTTTGCAATTCTGAATGGATGTAGATGTCTTATGATCTTGGACAACGTGGAATGCTACAATGCTCATAAAGGGATTGAAAATGTTATTCCCAAAGATTACTACAATTTTCATGTTATCATAACAACCGGAAGTAAAGAATGGGCAAATAAAGAATCCGCCCCGCAATTTCAACTTCAATATTTCGATGAAGATGAAGCTTTCGAATTTATAATGAAACACACAGAAAATTTAGACAAATCCGACGAACCAAAAATAAAAGTACTGTGTCGCCTTCTGAAGTTTTTACCTTTGTCCTTACAAATTGCAGTTTCCAATTTAAACACGAACAAAAATTCATTAGATAAATACATTGAACAGATGAATAAGGAATGTGTGAGTTATATGTCTGCCTCAGTATTTGATGACTACAAGGAATCAATTGAAACGTCGTTAAAAATTACATTGGAACTCATCAAAAACCATGAAAACAAAACTGTTGGAGAATTTGCCATTCAAATCATTTCCATCTTTGGGTACATTTGTCCCGATGATGTTGACTATGGATTTTTCATTGCTATCAAAAAAAGGTCAAAGGGTTTTCTGACTAAATTAAGAATTCTCTTCGGAAACCAAACAAGAGATGCGATTGAGCACAGAGAGTTGAATACGATAGAATTGGAGTTAGATGAAGCTACGGATTTGCTTCAATTTTATTCCATAATTTTCAAAAGCAATAATCGTGGATCTGCATACATGTTGAATATTCCCAGAATATTTCAAAAATTTCTACGTCACAATTCGTGGGAGAAGAAAAATGAAATATTACGACAAATTTTTGATTGCGAGGGATATTTGAAATACAAATTAATTCCTTTCGCTTTTTTTGCCGATGAAGGACTGCAAAAAGAATTTCCAAAACTAAAAGCAGAACTGATCCACAAACTTAAATTAAAAATTCTTCTGAAGGAAGGAAGATTCCAAGAAGCAGTTGCATTATCACGACTTATTAAAGAATCCATTAAAAGTTTCGTTTCTGAATACAATTATGCGTTGTGTCTCAAGTATAACAATGACATATGGGCAGCAAGGGGGACTTTACAAGAACTATTGAGGAGCACGAAAAAATATGGAAGCACCTTGCACATAGATGTCTATTTTGAGGATCACTCTCAAGTTTCAAGAATATTGGAGCCAAATGAAGAAATATATTTCGACCAAATCGCATGGCAGTTGCTTTTGATTCATTTGGAAGCTGCAGATAAAACAATGGCAAGACAAATGCTTGCAACAATATCAAGTATATCAATTACTTATTGTTCTGTCCATTCATCCGTGATTTCGCTTCTTCTCCAATACCTCACAAAATTAAAATTGAGCCACTGTAAAATTTTGAATTGTTCACGAAATTCATTCAACGACCTAGCACCGATATCTGTGCTACGAGACCTGCAATTATTTTTTAATACATTCGTAGATGAAAATGGAGGAGATTTGACATTAATCGACTTATCTCACGTATTTTCACCCTGTCTCAGACAATTGAAAATTAATTGCTCAAATTATTTCCCCAGCTCGGATAAAATCACTCGCCTGTCTTTATCTCTAGAGGATTTAGAATTTGTTACCTCGTTGCATTTACAAGAATGTGATATTGTGGTTCCAGTAACTGGAGAGTACTGGAGTTCGTTTAATCGCATGACTCCAGAAGAACTAACATTATACAATGTAAAATTTCTGTCAACAGAAAAAAAACCGATTGCATACAAGTCATTAAATAATTATTTTTTTGACTTCAATCAATTAAAAAGACTGGATTTAACTGGTAGTGAAATTTCAATTGATTGGAGTGATCCGCTGATTTTAGATGAAGTCTCTTTGAACAACACACAAATTGTTGATTGGGAAGCGGCCAACTGGACAATTGATACACTTACACTACGCAATATTATTTGTCGTGAGAAAATTAATCTGAAAGTAAGAGATTTGAGAATTTACTCTTGCTTGTTTCATACTTTCGTGCTCCCTCTTTCAATGCAAAATCTGACGATGTGGGAATGCACTTTGGTTAATTTTTCGTTGTTACCTATCGATAAACTCCAACTACTTCCAATTTTGAAATCATTCAGTTTTAATCGTAACAAAATAATCCATACATACGATAATGAACAAAACAATGAGAAATTCATTCCATTCCGACTTTCAAATTACCAACAATGGAGAATTTTCCAAGATGATAACAATGACACCAGTCTCAACGGAGTCCTTCAAATAGGCAGAGTTCGAAAACAAACAGTAACTAAAATGGCATTGAAACAACGGATGAGTACATCCAAGCTGCAGATAAATACCGGTTTCAACGAAGTCATTCCAAAAGGCAGACCTAAAAAACATTTCACAGAATTTGAACCAGCATTGAAACAACGGACCAGTACATCTAAACAGTCGATAAGTGTACCTTTTGCTTGGGGATCGTTCCGTGCAAATGTGTACAATTACTGTGATTTAGATAATTTTACATCAACTTATAATTTTGTCATGAGCTTGAAACATAAAGGACAATTGGAAAAGTCGAAACGAATGTTTGGAAACATTTTCCATGAATTAGCATCAGGGAGTGCTGTGTGGAAAGATAAGCAAAAACAATCGCTGTATTCGTATTGCTCTTTGAGCCAAGTTGAGGCTTTATGCAATCAATGCATGGACGAGTCTGGCAAAATAGTAAAACTCCGGAAAGAAATAATTTTAGAAATGGTAGCGGGACAGATGTTTTTATTTCATTTTAATGAAATGGAGATTCCTAAATCGTCTATCGTATTTCCTGACTCGGAAATATTCATTCTACCAATTGCGTCCTTACATGACGCAGTACACTGCCTAAATCTACTCTCGGATTTAAATTATTTTCTTAAATATAATGAGCCAGGAAAATATATTTATATGAAACTAAATGACCGTACGCCCATAAAACCGACTATAGCAAAAGGAAACCAAATGCATATGCTAAATTGCACAGTTAATGAAGATACGGTATTTGCAAAGGATTTACAAGAACTGACTTTGGAACAAATAACAATTTTCAATTCTTTGCTGCCGAATTCTATTATTTCAAACATTTTTGAAAACTCAACCTTTCAAAAGTTGACGTTGAAAAATATGGCCGTTGATATGAGTCAGGCTCTGGCAATTCCTGAAGTCCATTTCATTCGAGTAGAAGTCAAGGATTGGGAAAACGCCAACTGGAACGTGAAGCGTCTGATTTTAGAAGAAGTGGATTTCATTAAGAAAAACAAATTGCCACTTGAAGAGCTAACAGTTTGGCATTCATCCGTTGATACATCTGTACTTCCTCAGACAATTACAAAACTTCACATAAATTATTCCAAAATCCGTCCAGTTGTAAAGTTTTCACCACTTGCAATCAAAATTGAAGGTCGATTGATTGACTGGACTTTAAATTGCGCAATTTTCGAAGACCTGGACGAAAATTTCTTACCACAGCTCGATATTTCTTACTCGATAACATTATTTGCTTCAGCCCTCGAAAAATTGATTGTAATTTGTTCGGATGACCCAGAAAGGCAATGTACAAAATTGTCTGTTGCAATTGATTGCCTCGATTCGATTCCCTTCCTTCACTTACACGATTGCGATTTAATTTTGAATTCAGCACTTTACTTAATGCCGGAAGAGTTGGTGCTAAGAAATGTGAAACTTTATGCAGAAATCCGAAATCAAAGAAAATCTTTGCGGATGTCTGTCAACGACTTTATTGACTTCAGCGAACTGCGAAAATTGACACTGGAAGGAATGACGATTGATTTGAGCGACAATCTTTCTGTCAATGAAGTTATTTTAATTTCCGTTAAAATCCTTGATTGGGGCACAGCTAAATGGAACATCCAAAAACTCACTTTAGAAAATATTTCCCTCTTCGAAGAAACTAAAATGAAGGTGGAAGAATTGATGATCACAGGGTCCGAATCCAAAGTTGACATTTCCTGCCTTTCCAATTTAAGTATCAAAAATCTAAAACTGTGTTATTGCAAAATGGTAAATAATCAATTCCCTGGTAGTCCCGGTGGCAATAACAATGCTCAGTTAAATTTGCAAGAACTCACATTAGACCAAGTGATATTTCAACAAACTCCCGAAAAATGTTTTGACCTTTCGTGTTTAATCCACCCAGAACTCAAAACCCTTAATTGGAATAATGTATCCAATATGTCGATTTCAATTGATCAACTGAATGGCGTTGAAGCTCTCGATTTACGAGGATGCAAAATAATTCAATCCTCCAATAGTTGCATCGCCCCAAAATATTTAACCCTAATACATGTAGACATTTCTGATGATTTCAATGCAGCCAAAACAACCGATCTTGTCAATCAAATCGTGGACTTTAAGAATTTACAAAAACTTTGTTTGAAAGGCATGTCATTAGATATGGATGAATATTTTACTGTAGAAGAAGTCAAATTATTCGGCACAAAAATTTCCAATTTTAATTGGGAAATCGGAAAACTCATTCGTAAACCTCTTGACTCATACAAAGACACTAAATTTCAACTTCTTTCTCCCGCTATCGAGGAATCGGAAAAATTTAAAAAAATACGAGTGCATCCACCAGACGAAAAGGGCAACAAGGATTCCGACTTTCCAAGTAATTTCAATTTTAGTTACCTATGCCGAATATATGTATTTCTTGTTCATATTTCACCCAAACATTTTATTTAAAATATTTTGTTACAATTACAGTCTCGGAAGTTATAATCCTGAAAATAAAAAAAGTTCTAGAGAACTACACAGAATTAAAAAACGACTGGGATATGGTACAAGTGTCACTTCGCTTGACGGGAAAATCGAGAGGGGTGCTGGAAAGTCATGAAGGCAATTTTGGAAGTCTCATTTTCAAAACTCTGAAATTCTGGCTGCAGGAAAAAGGAAGTGAGAAGGCCACATTCAAAGCTTTTGTTAAAGTGATTGAAAAAGAAGTGGGCCATAAACTAGCAGCAGGTATAAACACAATCATTTTACTCCCAGAATTTAAATTAAGTATTGTGCCCGAAAATATTCCTTAACATTATTTAATTTTGATATTTTGTTTCATTTTAAATTATTTTAGAAGAACTCAAGAAGAACAAAGAAAAAATTCGAATGGCAGAGCAATCCTGCGAATAATGACTAATAATAATAATAATATTAGTTTGTAAATATTTAGATACGCTTAAGCTTTATAATATGTATCTAGTGCAATAAAAGGAGAATTCTGAAAGTGACTGTGAGTGATCAATTGTGATAAATTGGTGCATAATATTGCACTAAAACAATGTTATTATATTTTTATAACAACATTCACTATAATATATTCATAATTTTTATAATTATAGGTATTTAACTTTTATAATGAAATATTCAGTTCTTTTTTGCTCAACAACTTTGATTTGTTAGCAGTTTTGCTCGTGCACCATCTAACATTGTATTGTGCAGCATAAGTCTGTAAAATAAATAATTAAAATAAAGAATGACAACTTACTTCGTGTTTAAATCTGAACGCTTACTTTTCATTATTATAATAGTAACACAAAAAAGTTACCAGATACTCGAGTGTAGACGCTGACGCTGAGGCCATAAGCTCTTCGCGTTTCTCTCTTTCCTCACAACTCCAGGCAGCTCCACTGGAAACTAGTCCAATTTGAGTATAGTCGCCTGAAGTTCCTTTTACCATTAATGGACCTATCAATCAATACCAAATCAACAATTGTAAACTAAAAAATGACAAAAAATATATGAAAAACTAACAAGAAATATTTATTGTGTTTCAGGCTAAAAATAAATAGTGTGTGGTGAAAATTTTCATGTCACCTCCTGAATCCCCCTAAAATGCAAACAAAAATTATTTGATAATTACAATTTAACTTTCAATACTGTGAAATGTCAATAAAAAGAATTAAAAAATCTAACACAGCAACTTCCGGATCCGTTTAAATGATCAGCACAAATCATATTTTCCTTGTTGTACTGATGTTCTAAATATTTCTGACAATCGGAATCGGAATGTGTCGGGAGTCGGGACGGACAGCTCGTAAGTTACATTGGTATATATATACGATTGAAATGAAAAAAAGCTCTTCTACTTTCACCCCATCCTGTAATAAAAGTTTAATTAAAAATTTAATTTTTAACGCAATACAACACATTGTGCATTACAGCGCTTCTATTAAATCCAATTAACACAAATTATTTATTTTTGATTTAATTTAATTTGACAGAATAAATTGTCAACCTGTAATAATTCCTTCGGTTATTTTTGGCCCTACTGGATTCAAATGTGGGTCAGTTATATCCAGTTTATTCTTAAGAATCACAATTGCAACATCGTCTATATCAGGGTTGGCATATGGTATTAACAGGGCCCTGGTAAAACCCTGGTAAAACCATGGTTTTACCATGGTAATGTTATGGGGTTTTACCACCATGGTAAAATTAAAATCATGAAAATATGGTATTTTACACACAAAAATTGTGCTAGACTTTACCGTGAATTATTTTTCATTTAAATGATAGGTAATAATCTCATTCATATAGCTTCTGGTAGTCAATTCATGCATTTCGGTACGCATCACAAAAATGTCTCAAGTACTAATGTTGAAGGTGGCCGTCTCAAAAGTACAATTTATCGTTTTTCGAGGAAAAGTCAATACTAAATACACACGGAAAAAGATTAAAAATTCACTATGACTGAATTTTGGTTAAGTCGTTGGAATGAAGGGAACTTCTAATTATAAATTTTAAATAGAATTTGCAAGAATTTCATTGCTAAAATTGAAATAAAATTAAACAGATTAATTAAAAAATTATTACAATTATCCACACACACAGATTTCGGTTTCAGTTCACTAGATTAATTTAGCATAGAGTTTAGCACAATTAAAATCTGCAAATACCATCGATTTACCACACACAGAGATTTCGGTTTCAGTTCACTAGATTAATTTAGCATAGAGTTTAGCACAATTAAAATCTGCAAATACCATCGATTTTTGAGTTTTAACAGGGTTTCACCCTGTCAAAACCCCCTGTTATAACAGGGTTTTACCATAGTGGGATGTTAAAACCTCAAAAGGTTGGGTAAAACCCAACCCTGATATAAGTATTAGATATGTTTACAAAATGGTCAAAAAACTCCAATTCACTAATAATTGTTGATATTCATAATTCCGCAACCCTCTTGTCCATAACATCAAAATTATGCATATAAGCAATTTTGACCTCAGTGGTCGGGGAATATTATATATCAGAGATGCGTGTTGTCGGGTTCTCAACCCGTGTAAATCAGGATACCCTAAGATCTCTGAGTACATGTAGATTGTTTCCAATCTTAAGAATCATAGATTATTTGCNTTGCCAGTAGTCTATATGACACATTTTTACCCTCAGAAATGAATGTGCTCGTTCTTTATCAACGTTGAAGCAGAGAGAATGAAATTTACAGATAAGCTTTATATAAGCTTATAATAATAAACCATTCGCAACGGATGTAATAAAGTAGCGTAAGTTTGACAATTACTTACGCTAAATAATAGTAGTTGACGGTTGCCAACTGATTTGTCAACTGTTAATTATTTTCTATGATGTCAATGAGTTGTCTATTGTTGTAGCCAACTGTTTTGACAAACCATGTACGAATTAGAATTACGCTTTATTGTAGTAGAGATATCGGTATGAATGATACACGGACAGACAGAACGTTCTCTTAAAATAGCTTTCGCTACTAAATATTGGATGTCACCGGTTGACTCCTTTTTCAAACGAATTGTGCTCATCCGTTCGTTAGTTATAATGTTCACGGACATACGGATGGACATACGTAGACACCAATCCTATAAAGTAGCTTACGCTACTTAATAACTGTACTATATCGTAAGAGTTTGCAGTGTACAATGAAACGAGTGACGAGAATAAACAAAACAACTTCCAGAATACAGTCAACAGTAGTAAAAAGCTGACGTCGCATATGAGCCTGAGTCGACGCAAAAGCATGGAATCGTTTCTACCAATTTATTT
>JABASD010003256.1:0-21124 GCA_019776165.1 Pogonognathellus flavescens
AACCTGTCTGCAGACTACCCGACACCCGACCGCAAAATACCCGCCACCCGACAATGAACCTGCCTGCAGGCTACCCGACACCCGACTGCAAACTACCCGCCACCCGACAATGAACCTGCCTGCAGACTACCCGACACCCGACTGCAAACTACCCGCTACCCGACAATGAACCTGCCTGCAGACTACCCGACACCCGACTGCAAACTACCCGCCAACCGACACCGTCCTCCACAACCAATTTTAATTTTCATTGTGCAAACTACCCGACACCAAACAGAACGCTACCCGCCTTTATACATAAAACTCAATTTGTTTCAGACAATAGAAACGCGGTAAACATATATTACATTACACTATTACAATATAAACACATGAATATTGCAATACGTCGATGGTCGTTATTAACTTGGTATACATATACAACACATACGTAAAGCATAAACGCAATGGATGAAATGTGAGTTTTATTTCGCATATCATATTCTACGTATATTTATATCAAAAGCAATATTGTATACAATTTATAATTAATAGAATTAACTCAGTTACACAAAAAACAAACATTTGATGTTGTTGCACGATGTTTTCAATTTTTTTAAAGTCTTAAATTGGTTTACCTCCTGTTCTTCCTGTCGATTCTGTGTCTGCGGTAGCACTACAAGAATAAAAAATTCATGAAGGGTACAAAATAATAAGATTCCTATTATAATTTATAATAGTATAGAATTTCATTGGTTGCACATGAGGCCTGGAAGCTTATTGGCAAACCCTAATCGAGTTCGGCACCTATGGAGTAAAAGTGCATAAAATTTGGGGAAAAAGAGATACATCAATTAATTAGAAATTAGCAAAAAGACGTTTATGTAGTGGGGGCTCCACCCCCACACCCCCTTGCCTACTCTATCCTGCCAAAAACAACTAAATCTCACTGGGGGAATTTCCTCCAATTTTAGGCACTATTACTCGATAGGTGCCGAACTCGATTAGGGTTGGTGAATCAAGCAGTGTTTCAAAAGGTTTATTATTATTTTGTAAGATATTCTATGTGCGTATTGTATACGTAAATCTTATCTAACACGTAAATTTAAAACCCTGACCAAAACCGGAACCGACTTTTAAAAAAATATAAAACCTGAACTGAACCCGGACCCATGGGTTTAAAAGCGTTTTTGACAACTTACCCAAACTAAAGTAAGTTAAAATGATTTGTGTCGAGTTTTGAAGTATGAAGCTCATTTATAGAGTGAAGCTTAACACGATGTGTTTTTTGCCAATGTTCATATTATAGACTATGAGGATTGAGTAAAATTAACTAATAAAAGCAGGGATTGACAGAAATTTTTGCCAAATAACCACTTATTTTCGGAATCTGGGGGTTTTTCATGCCCTGTGAGCAGAGATGAGAAAGTTCACGAGAACGAACTGCCGTTCAGTTCTTTCGTTTTCAAAAATAGAACGAACGTACGAACGATTGGCACATGGACGCCATGATAGTGAACAAACGAACGGCAACATAGGTCCGTATGATATGAACTGAACGAAACTTTCATTCAAAATTCAGTTCGCTTGCAGTATGCCTCAGCACACAGCCATAAACTGCACCAGGCTAACGCCGTTTCACTGCATTGGTTTAAATGAAGGTGGTTTGGTGGTGTGTATTATAGCATACTGAACAAACGTAACGAACTGAACGGTTATAGTTCTGAAGTTTCTGAAGGAACAAACGACTATTGTTTACCGTTCTCTTACATGATTGAGTGTATGACGCTGTTTTACTGGCTAAGAACGAACGAACTAATGCCACGAACTTTGCCATCTCTGCCTGTGAGCCCATATGTACAGATAGCTAAGCCCATTCATGATAATTACAAACTGGATGAAGCATTTTGCTACACCTTAAGAGAGTAACTCCCATCAAGAGGTATTTGGCTAATGAATATAAAGTGTGTCAACGTGCCAAAAGACTAATGTTGACTACAATATCAAAAATGATTTAAATCCACTGAAATCATTTCCCATGTGTTTCCCTATCTAAAATGATTTAGATCCACTAAAATCATATTTCCCATGTGTTTTTCTATCTAAAATGATTTAGATCCACTAAAATCATATTTCCCATGTGTTTTTCTATCTAAAATGATTTAGATCCACTAAAATCATACTTCCCATGTGTACGTTCGCGTAATGCTCGAATTATAATACTCTATTACGTATACTATTATAATACTGGAGACGAATGGATTAACTGATACCAATTCCACTAACATCGTTTCAATTTGCAGCAAACGGCCTATTTTTTCTCACAAACCCCAATTTTCTGCGGCCAACATAACCAACGTGGATGTTCTTGAGCCTAAAAAATCCATCAATATAATTGCGTGGTCTATAAGGGACAGAAATGGCAAAAACAGTTGCTGTTAACCACAAATTGCAGAATAAAAAAATATGTCAAATTTTGTGTCTTGTTAAATGATAATCATGCGGGTTCAGAAATAAAAGATAAACGTATTAATTAGTTCTAATCAACCTCCCATACCCATGCATTAAATCTACATTAACTGAAATTTACAAATAATTTTGTACAGAGCTCATATATAAGATAAGATAATAATAGCAATACCTTGACGTCGCCTTCTCAAATACCACGCGTGATGAAAAGTTGTTTTAGAACGCTTTTTTATGAGTAAAATGATAGTAAGGGTGGCTAAAATAACCAGTAGTATATTTAGAGTTAAAACAATATTATAGTTTATCGTATTCACGTCTATTTCTGTTGCAGCAGAGATTATTTTTGGCAAAGTCAGATTGTTAACAATTTCGTTAGCGGAATTATTAGGCGTAGTAATGTTGATTAGTTTTAATACAGGGAAGCGGGTTCTGATTGGGAAGCATAAATTCGTTATTGGACAAAGAGTAGTGCAAGGAAGAGGAGTAGTAGTAGGAAGAGGAGTAGTTGTTTTTATAATTAGGTTCAAATAGTCGAACACGGCCGGACGAGACCACATTCTCTAAATGAAAATTTACTGAAACTACTATAATGGTTTGAAAAAAACTGAACTACTACTAAACTAAGACTAAATAATCGTGCATAAAAGACGTCTGCAAGTTCCGGGTGCGTACGGATACAAGGAAAGCCGTCAAAAAACGGACGAACGGACAACAGGTAAAAGTGCAATACAAGAGAATATACTTCAAGACACGACCATCAATACCAACATCGAAGAAGAAATACACACGAAGAGATTGCCGATTTATTCGCGTCAAACTCACATCCCAATTGTGATAATTCGATAAAAGTGATAAATGGTTTCGCAAGAGAACATAATTGTTAGCGAAGAAGAAGATAATGTTGAAATGTCAAATGACGTGGACGAAAGTTTTTCATCAGTCGATACAATTGAAATGCCTATCAAGCAAAAGTATTCTGCGAATTATTATGACATGAAAATAGAAAAATAAGTTAAAATAGTTGAGAATATTGATGCTGAAAATGTTTTATAAGTGCGGCAATTTAATATAGAAACTGGAGAAGGGACAATAAAAGTAGTAGGATATGTGTATGACGGCAGGATTGACCATTATTTGAACCTATTTGTAAACAACAAATATATTGTAAAACAAGTTTCAAAAAACAGCAGATCTACACAAACTGTTACCAGTCTACTGTAAATTGGAATTGAAGTCGGTTAATATTCGTCTGAAAAAATAAAAAAACTCTACAGTAACAGCCTGCCACAAAATGAAAAAAAACTGGACGACGAAGATTTTAAAACTTATGTTGCAATATGTTGGATGAGAATAAAGATCAAAATGTAGACTGTGATGCTGTTGAAGCAGAAGATTCAATTACAGATAATAAACGCAATCCAGAGGAACCAATGGTGATTGCAAAAGAGACCGAAGATTCAGTCACAGATCTGTGTAATCCAGAGGAACAAATTGTGAAAGAAACTGAATATTCAATAACGGATATATGGAAATCAGAGGTGCCAATGTCTATTAAAAAAGAAAACGAATCATCCAGTGGTGAAGGATCTTTTGACGAAGAAAGTCAATATCATGATAGAGTACCTTTTGATGGAGAAAGCCCAAACCGTAATTAAACATCAGAAAAGAAATGATTTCAAATAGCAATGATTCGTTGACAGATACAAGAGAACAAATGATGATCGTGATCATCATTGATATTAAGAAAGAAATGACAGAGGACTCCGATAGGGAATCAGTGCATGAACCTAACGAAAAAATGTTTTATTTAGACACAAACAATGAAGTATTAAATGGATCAAATAGAGACGAGTCACTTATTGGAAGTAGTCTAGTGCAGCAACAACAGATGATCGATAATCTAAAGGAAATAATTAGAATGGTTGCAAACGCATAGAATGGCAAAGCAGAAACTTTTGAATGGAAAAGGAGTAACGAAGCCAGATACTAAAACAAGACTTGAGAATCGTGAAGAATGTGGTAATTTTTATAATGTTTTTTTAATATTTTTTATTTTGTTTATGTGAATATATTTTCATGTGTTCATAATATTTTGTTTTCTGGTTATTTTAACAGTCTTGCGTGTCTAGAAAAGGAATACTGTTACAAGTAGTAATTGTTACATCAGAACTACAGTATAAATAAAACTACATTTCATGAGTCAAGATCGGGATCTCTTCCACTTACACCCAAATTCAGACCCAATAAAGAACACAAAACTACGCAAAACACATTTAACAGAGTCAAAACATATACCATATGACGGAACACAAGCCAATCGAAAAAAGTATTTATGTGTATAAATTAACATGATTTTCGAAAGAAAAATAGAGCGCGAGTGTGTTTGAATGGGATAAGACGCAACCGAAGCCAGTATCAAATATTCATGAGACAAGGATGTAAAGGCTTAAGAAATATTAGCAAGAAAATAATAATACGTTAACGATTACCTTGGAAAAAATTAACAAGAATGAGGAAAAAAAATGAACAATATCAGTCAGTGACAAAGAAAAGCAAGATACAAAAAAATGGCGCAATGTGTGGAAGTACAACGCGCACGAATGTCCTACTAAATTTAACAAATCTTTATTATGATGAGTAATTAAATATTATGACGACTAATTGCGGTAACGAATAACGAACGATAACGAACTATAATTGACCACCATAATTTTGTTGTATTGAATATCATTCCCGGCAAAAAAATCCTCGAAATGGCGCAAATTTTTTCAGAAAAAATTAACTCCGCATTAGCATCCCCATAGGTATTATATGACTACAACGGCTAACGGCATGTTGGATGACTTTCAAATGTTGCTACAAATATATGGACAGTATTTGGAGGAATTACAAACAACTGCACTGGACGTGCTTTCTGGTGTCACATAGACCTAAGCTTTAATATGTACAATATTTCCGGCAATACACACCCTATTACTTTTTATTGTAAAATTATTAAAGATCTGCAATATCTTTGTACAAACGCATAGAAATGTCCCAAGCCGCAAACATTGCAGCTCCATCCGTAATTTATTACGGATGGATTGAGAAATTTTAGCCTTTGTTGTACCATGAAAATAAGAGGGGTCGTTAAGGTATAGAGATGTTTTTTTGCAGGTTGGATTAAAGGAGTGGATAATGAATATCTATATACTTATTTCAGGAGTAAAAGATACTTTTACAGGTAATTTTGGTAAAAAATGGAGTAAAGGATAACATGGAGGTTGCTTATTGATTTTTAATTACTGATTAAAATATTTACTTTGAAAGGGTGAAAACGATGAGCAATCGAAGGAGAAGGGTAATGTCGGAAGTCAATTGGGTTTATGTGTTACAAATTGCGTGGTTTCATATTAATTATTTCTAGTTAAGTCCCAGAAGTTGTTGTTAAGATTTTTCTTTTCGTAACTTTTAATTAATTGCTGTTAGTCTGATGTTTTCTTGAGATAAAAATGATTCTAAATCATTTAATAGATTATATGCTTGGCTTAGTACACTCATAGCGTGACTTTCAAATTTCCAATTGGGTTGAATTTCTTTTAAGTTGGATATTAGTTCCAGTTAAATTTTTATTAATTTTGTTCAATTCTTAAGCCGTTTCTTTATTTACATTGTTGTATACGACATTTTTAATGGTTAACTATTTAGTACTTAGGTTACGACTTTTACGCTTGCATTTGCATTGCATATGAATATATTCGTACAGAAGGTCGTCAATATATAATTTCCAAAATATAATTTATCGTCAATATATAATTTATATAATCTGACAAGCTGAAAACACAATTGATGACAGAATATTGAGAAAGATCAGATCTGAAAGTTCAATGGGCTGAATTTGTGAGCCATTGGCCATGACAGAAGCCTATTGAGCCTAATTTCTTTCACCCCTTTTCTATACAAATTCTCCTTCCATCCAATTAAATACAAGATTATTTATAAAAAGCAGTAACAATTTCTAATGCTTTCGCTGGCTATTGTGACATCATAAAAACAAAATGTTCCTCTCAGTTAGTATTATACGTACCCCAGGATTACGGTTTACTAATGGCTTCCATAAGAATTCGTTTGTACTATTTGTTCCTTTACAGAGAAGGCATTCAAAACTATTGTGTCAATTTGAAAACTATTTAAATCTATATATGTAAGAGATTAAAGATTATGTATTATTGCTACGTACTACCTATAAATATACTAGTTGATTTCCTAGTCAAATTCGTATTGCCAGAGATACACTTTTACATATTTCGAGTACAACGCACTTACAACTGCAAGATATAGATACATGATCTTTGTCTATATACATTTATTTTATTTATGTTTCACTTGAATAACAGAAACGGTTTTGTAACCTTTTAATGTGCAAGAGACTGTAAAAGCAAAATAAAATTATTTATGTATCTTGGCTGCGTAGAGCTGAGAGTACTGCTAGTTTAATCACCGCATTCATTTCCAATGTATTGCAGAACGAAGAAGTCGTTCCTATGCAACTCCTCCTTCGATTCAATTAAATCTAGTCCCTTAACTGTTCACTGCAGATTTGACAATTTAATATTTGTAAATTTTGCTGTACATGCACAATCATACAAGACATAAGTGCATGTAGCTGCATTCTTAAAGTTCTATGTAAAAATATTACCATCCACAGAAATACTTGCCTGTCCATGTTTCACACATTTCACACACATCAATTACATGTAGACACTCATAAATGCGTACATGCTTTATGTCTGTTCTTCATCTGTTACGTTCTTCTGTAGGTATATGCGTTTTTTGCTACCTACTGGAAATGTTAATTATGCAGAAATCAGATCAGAGAACTAATATGTGTTAACTCAGGAAGCTGTAACAGGCTAAACAATTCCAACACAGATAGATTTCTGATAAAGATCAATAGCAAATCCGGAACAATTATTATATTCTGCGTATAATATAAGAGTGCGGAGCGATGGATAAGTTGTATATAATGTAGGGGTTACTATTGTGCGAATACCATCTTTCGTGTCTTACTACCTTATTGAAAAAGTGATGTGAATATTGAAAGTCAACCGAGAAATGATAACTAATTTTAGGTGTCCCTAATTGCAAATATAGAATATCTATTCTTTTGTCAATGGAAATTCGTCGAAATAATTCGTTATTTCCGGATTCGAAACGACCAGATTCTTTTTATAGTTCTCAGTATGACAGTTTGAGTAAAATTTTCCAACCTTCTGCAAATATTTTGTTTACTGTCTTGCATGATTTTATCTACTCTTTATTCTACAGGAGGCACACTAGATTCTAACTTTAACGTCATTTTTTCATATCTACGGTCAATTCCTCCCAAATTATAAAATTTATACGCTGCGATGGCACAACTGTATTAGAGAATCGTAAGACAAACCTCACGGTCGATATTAACTTAATATAAGGCGATCAATCGATTCAAAACATATGAAATTATTAATATTATCGCTAATATGGATCTTTTACTGGAGATATTTTGTCGCCTTCTAAAACTAATGCATTTAGATCCCGTATGAAGTCTATGTTTACGGGTACTTCAGTACACTCAGGATTTAATACACTTTTCAACGTGCCCATATTACTATCGAATTTCACAGATCGATAGATAGATTATGTGAACTATTTACTTACCTTATGAATATTAAATTGAGTGAGAACAGTTGATCTTATAAAAAGAAGCAAATACGATGCACAAAGGAATAGCAAACGAAAGATATCGCCGTTAATGCAGCATCCAATATGGACAGATGTCACAAATTATTGTCAGATACGAGTCAATATGAGACTGTAGAAAATGTTTATGTATTATACTTGTCAGTTACGAAAGGCAACAACGAAATTAATACATTCAACTTAAAACCCTTCTTTTTAAATAGATCTGATTATCCGTTCCCTCTATTTTCATTTCTATAAATACTATATAAATATCTATACGGTCAGGTACTAATTCTATGGAACAGTTTTTTTAAATCGATTGATAATTTCAGTAGAGGCAAGAGTAGAAAGATAATAGATACTATGGAAGTCTATTTGGGAGTCCAACTGTACAGATTTTGGTTGCAAGTTGAAGGAGGACGACTTCTCTCCGATTCAGTCCTTTTATATCATTAAGTACCCAATGTCTCCAATCTTCGATCACCAAGAGGGTGGGATCCTTTTTACAAAGACAAATTCCACTTTACACTAGTTGTTATACTATTATTACCTTACTAAAGCCTACTTTGGTTAACCATACAATTTACACTTCATAGTTTCTATTAGTAATGAAGTACAAAGCTAACTTAAAATATTTAGCTATACAATTCTTCTTTTCAGCCTCGTTCCAATGGACGGATCGCACTGTCTCGAGTGTAGTATATCTTACGGAATACTTAACTTAAACTGACCCACACAACTTCTTTTCCTAACATCGGTACTTATTCTCATCAGTGGTTGTTAACTCATCCAATCGAACTTTCGCTCAGCTTTTTCTCTGGAAGCTACTTCACATCCTTACGGAAACTCTGATCGCTTCCTTCCGTTCAATCTTGATCGATTTCATACATAAATAAATATTGAGAGCTCTGTCCAGATTATTCAAACGTTTTTTATGCGTACTCGGTTCAGCTTCTTTAAACTTTTCTGTGTGGTAAGGGTTGGAAGAAAAAATTCTATATACACCAATAGTTTCAGTAAGCTTAGTAGTAATTATGTGATGTTGGATTTAACTCTAAATTTATTATGATTTGTTTTTTACAGAGCGACTGCTCGTAACAGTTTTACCAACACTTCTTCTACTCAAGGACGCAATATCGATTGGCCGACTTCTTGGGTTTAGTGATCTAAAGATATACTTAAATCGTTCTCAAAGCGCAAGAACATCCGTGGCAAATAAGACGACAGTGGATCGGATTTGGATTCGGATAATTGAGTTCGGTATCAGTCTTCGTTCGTCGAGTTCGGTGTCTTTCAGTGTACAATCATATCTACATAGTAAGTTGAATGCTAATATTAAATAATAATTTATAGCATAAAATATTTCCATTTACATTATTAATAGTGTTACAACTCTCACACAATTTTTAAATCAATAATAGTATAATCTAGTTTTTAAATAGGTATAAGAAGCTTGTCGAGCAAACAGAAATCATACTGTCATAGATTAATTATTTTTATGGAATATCCTTTTTTACAATAATATCATGAGATCATAATTGTGTTCCTTATATTAATTACCAATTTCCAAAACATATAAATATCTTTAGCTAATTTACGTGACATATTTTTACGAACAGTATTAGGTGGTTATCTTTATTAATTGCGTGACTTATGACTTATGTTATTTGTGTGACTTAAGGGATATTTATTTCTAGCTCCCGTGTACGGTATACATTTGCACATTACATGAAACAAATCCTTCTGTTCATAAGGTCCACAAATCTCACATTTTTTGTCATTAACTATACGAGAACCTCCTAACCAGTATGAATTCCTATTTATCGTGACATAATTTAAATTACATCTTAATTGAGTAATCAAACGACATTCAGATCAAGTGTTTTTCTGTGACTTTATTTACCTTAATTAAATGATACATACTTGACTTATGGTGGTGATGCTGAATACATTGTCGACATGGAATTGATTTTTCTTTCTCACACCATGTGTTAAGTCGTCTTGCAATAATTGTGGTAAAAAGTTTAGTAATTTTGTTTATTAGTGAGATGGGTCGGTAATTTTTCGGGGTATTAGGGTCGTCTTTTTTGTATATAGGTATGATTGTTACTTCACTCCAGCTTTTGGGCATTTCTACCGGGTTTTCAAAAGTATTGTTAAAGACTGTGAGGAGATACATTTTGAACTCTTGTGACAGCGCTTTCCACCCTTCGTTGGGTATACCGTCGTTGCCGCAGGCTTTACCGTTAGCTATTTTTTTAATGGCCGTATTGAGTTCCATCATGTTGAGGGGTGAGTCTATATGTTCAATAGCTCTACACGAAAAAAGTTTATGTGGATTAGAAGATTTTGATTTTGAAAAAACGCTTGCATAGTGGTCTTTCCATTCTTTCAAAGAAATATCTTGATATATTTTCCTATTTTCCCCTTGTCGGTGGACGTTTAATTCCTTCCAGAAAGCTTTGGAATTTCTAACATTGAGCAGCTGTTTGTGTATTTTGTTAAAGTACTCCAACTTTTTTTTGCTACTGAGAGACGCTGTTTCTTTCTTTGATTGGAGCTGCCTTATTCTGCAAAAAAGTAATCAAGGAACTTGTTTGATCTTCTATATTTTTTTAAACTCGATTTCAATTTATTTAATGCATTTTTCATCTCATCGTCGACCCATGGAGGTTTTTGTCTGCGTGAGTTGTCTCTACCTACTAGCAAAGAAGTTTTCATCCCGCATGACCTGGCCGCTTTAAATATAGAAATGCATAGGGTATCCAAGTTAAGTTTTTCATTCGATTGAAGTTCCGTCTAAAAAATTTGAGGTGTTTTTGAAAATCATGTTTCAGGCGTTGATCCCATTTGATTCGTTTTGTTTTTTATTGCAACTTTCGTCGCTTGTTGTTTGTTGCATTTGGTTCGATTTTCAGTAGTATAGGAAAGTGGTAAGCAAGAGAGGATGACAGGACGTCAAAGGATACCTTGTTGTAAAACAGGGGTTTTGTTAACATTGCTAAATCTACAGTATTTTGGCCATTAGCGTTTACAAACGTTAATTCTCCATCTAAACCCAAGATACACTGCCATTTAAAATGTTTCAATTGTTCGGTCTATCTTGCTGCTGACTCAGAAATAGTTTACCCCTTTGATTAATTACATGATCCTTATTATTAGTCGTAATACTTGACCCTATTCTACAGTTTAAATCCCCCATATGTATGTATCTTTTAGTGGAAGTTTATGAAAATGTCATTAATGGACATATCACAAAACCGTTCGAACCAGTTATGGTTTATTTACAGTATCTTCCTTAACCTGATCTTTCGGTCTTATTTTACGATCTCATCAGAGCCATCCTTCCCGCAGAGATACAGAATCTAAGCAGGTCGGTGGGTGATAGAGTCGATACATGCTCTGTTATTATGAATTCACCAAAGTGCACGTTGCGTGTCTGTACTAAATCCCCCATACATATGGCATGTAAATGGTTTTGCTCGCTTAGCGCATTCATTGTTAAATCGAAGTCAGTTTCATTTTTTTTTGTGTGGAGAACAATAACAAAATGTGACATTTAAATTATCTGATCGTCCATAATTTTTATCAATATAAAATTCATGAGGCTGTTTGCTTTCTTTTCTAGTTTTACAAAGTTATTGACGCTGTTCTCAAACCCAACAAGTAGTCCTCCCATATTTCTACCGTAATTATATTTTAGCTTAGCAGGTAACCAATAGAGTTTATAAGAATTTTTTAAGTTATTTAAAATTAATTTCGCATTAACCTCATTTTCATATGTACACCACGTCTCTGCCAGGCAGAATTTGAATCTGAGCCATTGTGTAAATGTTGGAGTCCTAGAAATTGTTAAGGGAAGCTAGAGTTGTCTCTGGGAAGGCTCAGGCATAGCAAAAATTATCAGCGGTAGATTTTTATCCGAAAACTGGGAAATCTTAAGGCCGGCCAGAACATAATTATTAGATGCGCAATCGGTTTCTTGATGAAATACACGGAGGATCAGTCAAATGAACGTTTTCACTTAAATTCGTTTAAATTAAGAAATTGTTTCATATGAAACTATTCATAAAATACGAAATAAATTCCACAGAATGGTATCATTGATTGATTACATCACATCAACATAATAAATATTTTGGTTGACAAACTTGACCACAATGAGAGAATTTCAGTCATCCGTTTACATTTCGCACTATTTAAGTATAAATAAGCCATTCGAAACGGCTGTAATAAAGTAGCGCAAGAAAAAGGTCAGAGGTCATGAAAGAGTTGACCAGTTGACCCCATTTGCAAACTTGACCTTCGCTGGGAACCAGAGATCATGTATGAGAAGTTTGAACAATTTCTTGTGATCCATTCGTGAGTTATCGTGGTCACAGACAGTAGTAACTCTAAAAGGTCAAAGGTCATGAAGGAGTAAACCGATTGACCCTATATACGAACTTGACCTCCGATGGGACTCAGAGATCACGGATGAGAAATTTGAACGAATTGCGTTCATCCGTTCGGGAGTTGTATCGGTCACAGACCGACGGACAGAAGTAAACATCATTCTTATAAAGTAGCTTAATTGCTCTACCCCCTAAGAAAATCGAAAAGTTGAACATGAAAATAATCTGCAGGGCTGTTACAGTTCCTTGCTTTCTACTACAGTTAAAGTTGCAAGTTGCACCTGAGCAAATATCTCTACATTTTGAAGCCCACCATCAATCTTTCGTCACTGCCAAAATTCATGAACGATGACTCAACTGCCCTTGCTACTCACGCGCTAATTTTGAATATCTCTCTTCCACTACACATGATACAAATTTATTAGGGGTTAGTACTGATTTTGATAATATTTAGTATTTTCAGTTAATTCAGTTAATTGTGGTTTAAAATTACATTCAAGTGTTGAATGCAGAGAACGACTGAAAAGGCACTGTTATCCAACGGACGTACTTACTTATTGATTGCAGTTCGCAGTAAGTTTTTATTCATTTTTATCTGAAGCCCGAGGATTGTTATTTTATAATCACTCGCATATATATGGTGTATGGCTTATGACTTGAGAAAATTGAGATTAATAATAGTTAAGAACATTAAACTACAAACTTTATGAAAAGCCAATAGGTCATATGTATAAATACAACAATACAAATCAACCAATTTACATGATTCATTGATAATTTTGAAATACATAAATATGCCATCCACACATTGCCTGCCAATCTGAAAACTGAAAACTACAAATTATTAGTCTTAAAATTTAAAATTGCATTATAAAACAGGTTACTATCTCGTCATTTGACCTGTCCTGTGTAAAATTGATCATGGAAACATTCTCGGAGTCAACCGTTTGCTTACTTATTTTGCTTTGAAATCATTGGGAACCCAATTTTCGTTGCATCAGATGCACCAGCAAAAATTTTGAAGAATTGCAATAAATACTTACACTCAACATTAACAAAGGAAACACTGAAAGATGTCCAATTGGAAAATGAAAATCAAATGCCGTTGTGCAAGAGCTGTTTTGATTCTGCGTGGGAAATTACTCAAATTTCTGAACAATTTAAATGTTTGGAAAAGGAAATTTCAGATTTAACTGTGACATTTAACATGACAGTTTGTCATCGGAGAAGTCAAGTTTATAATAGTCAAACTGAAAATAACAATCATAGTTTAAACAAGTCGTCTATCACTGAATTAAATGTGCCCTGTCTGCCACCTAACACATTTTTAACCAAAGATCTATATCAAACTGAGGAACAGCAACAGTTGAACGAGAAGAGCAGCCGTAACTTAATGATTGACCATCAGCCGGATGACAATATTGAGATAATAAATGTGAAATTTGAAAGTTGTGATTTACAGCTTAAAGATACTCCAGAACAGCGTCAGCAGACTACTGCAGGTGTCGATGCAGAAATATCATTTAGCAACGAAAGTCAAGATTACAATCAACCTGGTCTTGAAAATGCAAAAACTAGTCTAGCATTACAAAGGGAAGTTCGAACAACGGAAGAGATTTAGTCTGCGGATTCTACTAATCTGAAGGGTGATATGCAGGGTGTGATTTCAGAAATGATGAAACCAGTGCAAATACCACAAGTCGAGCCTAAAAGTAAGTTTTATATTTTCTACTAAATATACGCAATGGCAATTTAAATCTGTATATTCAGATTTCATCATGTATGCTTTGTCAGTATTGACAATTGTCTTTCATATCATCATATCTATTTTATCGTTTCGATAATTGGTGTTTTGGTGTAGAGCATAGATGCCTATTTATTGGCAATACGGATCTCTTTTATCATGTCTCTGATTTATATAATCTTTACAGGAATGAAAATTGTGGACTTGAAAGTGAACGCCCCTAGTACGAGTTCGTGCCAGCAAAAATCTCAACCTCGTCCCCAAATTCTGAATAAGACCAAAAACTCTAATTGTGCTTCGAGTAATTCAAAGTGTGGAACGTGTGTAAAATGTTTTTATTGCGAAAAGACATTCTATAGCAATGGGCATAGAAACATTCATCATAGAAGTCACACTGGAGAAAAACCTTACAAATGCTCCTTTTGTACCAAGGAATTTGCTCTAACCGAGAGTCTAAGAGTCCACGAAAGAATTCACACTGGTGAAAAGCCCTACGAATGCTCAATTTGTTCAAAGAGATTTACTCATGACGTGAGCCTAACAGCCCACAAAAGAGTTCACACTGGAGAAAAACCTTACAAATGTTCATTTTGTACAAAGGAGTTCGCTGATTTGAGCAATCAAACACGGCACGAAAGAACTCACACTGGTGAAAAGCGTTATGAATGCTCATTTTGCAAAATGAGATTTGCAATAAAGTGTAATATGAAAGTTCATGAAAGAAGAGCTCATACCGGAGTTAAAACTTCAAGTTAAAGTTTTAATTTGCAATTCAGTTTGCAAAGTCATGAAAGAACTCACACGGGACGAAAACCCTACAAATGTTTACACTGTCAAAAGTCATTCGCTTAAATTATTTACTAATAGAAATAGAAAGAAACCAAAACTCTCAAACCACGAAATAGCTAGATATATGTAACTCAATGTGACTGTTGATTTTACATACGGGAAACTGGTTTGTTTACGAACAAATTCATAGCAGAGAAGATAAACGTAAATAAGTAGTGTTAATTTTTTCTATTTTATATGTTACTCTCAATTTTGTGAATGTTTTGCTACTTGTTATTTGTACAATGATGAGTGATAATTTCATTTATTAAATGATAACGGTTTGCACTTGTATTAGAATCAAACAATTTGCAGTCAACGCTTTTATTTCCACCTTTCATTTTATGCAAATTCATGAAGAGTCACAGTGGAAGAAAGAAAACACTAAGAACCTACTGCATGTGAAAAGAATTTCGGACAAATTACACCAAAACTCGAAAAAGACAAATCAGCTATTGGTAACCAGTTGATTTTACTAATTGTTTTGTTCACGAACAATTTTATGGAGATGATGGGATGAACGTAAAAATTACTTTTAGTTAATTAACCATGTTACTCGCAATTTTGTGGTATGTTTTGCTAAATGGTATTTGTTTTAAGAGATGAGTGATAATTTCATTGATTAAATCTTAATCGGGTTTTTCATTACTATTATAACTAAACAACGTATTTGGCGTTTTTATTATTAGCATCTTTGATTTTTGTGCATAATTTGTGATGATTTAGATTTATGTGCACAGAAATTGGAAATAATTTGATTTTTCCCATTCATATTTTTCATTGGAATATGAGACATTGTTTAAATGTTGGAGCTAGTGAAATTTTCACGTTGTGTTTGTCTGTGTATAACGTAATTCGATATCGCGACAACAAATCAACTTAATTCGTTCAAAGTATGCCAAGACAGTTAAAATGAACTATTGATCACTCATTTGATTACAGCTATTTGCAAATAAATGAAAAGACAACAGTAAATAACTGTTCTGAGCATGGATGACTGTGGATCTTACGCTACTTTATTACATCCGTTTTGAATGGTTTATTTTATGTTGAAATATTTCATGCAGAATTATGTTCCATTTACATCATGGTAAACATTTTAGTTAACAAATCCTAAATTAGAAAGGTGTATTGAAACTGAACAATTGATTTTATTCACATGATTTAAAGCACTGTCATGATGTGGCATTTACATAACATTTTCGAGGATTCATAATCTAATCGTAGCACTGATTATGAGTATAAGTGCATTTAAACTACAGTGGCCAGACGTCCCGGTTTTCCCGGTTTTGTCCCTGTTTTAGGACCCCGTCCCGGGCGTCCCGGAAATGTCCCTGTTTTAGGAAAGTGTCCCGGGTTTTTCACAAGTCAGGAAAATCAAAAAATTTCCCTATTTCCCTTAAGTGTACATAATAAATCACACTATTAGACGAAGCAAATGTATTTTTATGTACTAACACTGTCATAATTTTTACGTCTTTGAAATTGTACATATAAAATTCGTATGTAGCAATACAACCTAACCTACCTATCTTTCAATTCTTTTAATCTCATTATGCTGTTTATCTAAAGAAATTGAACAAAAATTAATTTCCTTAATTTTATGTCCCGTTTACTCTTTAGAATAGAAAGCAAAAATTGTCTCGAGACTCATAATTTTGTGCTATTTTCTAATTGAAATTCGAAATTTTCCCGATTCCTTTGATCTTCTGATGCTTTTACCTCTTTAAAAATTCAAAACTTTCTCGATTTCCTTAATTTTCTGATACTTTAAGCTGTTTAAAAATTCAAAATTTTCTCGATACCCTTATTTGTTTTATAGTTTCAGCTCTTTAAGAAGTCAAAATATTCTAGATTCCCTTAATTTTTTAATGTCTGTAGCTGTTTAGAAATTCAAAATTTTCTCGATTCCCTTAGTTTTCTGATACTTTAAGCTGTTGAAAAATTCAAAATTTTCTCTGTACCCTTATTTGTTTTATAGTTTTAGCTCTTTAAGAGGTCAAAGATTTCTAGATTCCTTTAATTTTTCAATGCTTTTAGCTGTTTAGAAATTCAAAATTTTCTCGATTCCCTTAATTATCTGATACCTTTAACTCTTTAAAAATCAAAAAAAAATCGATTCCCTTAAGTTTTGAATGGTTTTAGCTGTTTAAAATTTTAAAATTTTCTCGATTCCACGAATCTCCGTATGGTTTATAGCTTTTTGTTTATACAGAAATCCATTTACATATTAATGTTTGTTCTTAATATAATTGTATTGCTTAGTAGCTTATAATAGCTTAACAGATTAGATTTTAAACAGTTAAAATAGCTTTTTAAATCGATTTATAAAGCTATTTTAACTGTCCCGGTTTTTTGAGAAGGAGAAAGGAAAGTTGTTCAAAATTACAATGCATTTTGGTTATTTGTCCCTGTTTTTGCCTGCCGAGATATGGCCACTGTAATTTAAACAATTTCTTGTTGGACCTTATCAGATTAGATTATATATACATCACGGCTTATTCATGGAACACTTCCAGCTTTTAGTATTAGCGATTCACTTCCACTTTGAATCTCGCAAACTTCGGAGATATTAAATTTATCCATTATAACTAGGATGTCGCTGGAAAAGAGTTTTAAAAACAAAACTGTTCTCGTAACAGGCGCTGGTCAAGGTACAACAAATTTCTATCTTTAAATTCAATACAATGTTATTAAATAATTTATGAAGTCACAATCATTAAGATATATTACATTTCAATACTTATGACTTATAAAAGAACTTTTCTAAAATTTAACTAATAACATTTGCAAATGAAGGGGTTGGTCGAGCTCTTTCATTGCGACTGTATAGTTATGGTGCTAAAGTGTACGCCGTTTCAAGGTCAAAGGGACCATTGGACTCCCTAATCAAAGAATGTCCAAGTATGATTCCAATTCAATTGGACATTGGTCACAGTTGGGACGAAACCCGGAAAGTTCTCGATGGAATCACAAATTTGGATGTGGTGATTAATAATGCGGCTTGCACTGACATGGGAAAGGAATTTGTGGACATCACAGAAATGGAATACGACAGGTAACAATTATTTTCCATAAAGCCATGAAAGAATCGTGAAGAACTAAAATTTACAAACCAACAATGCAACAATACTTATCTAAGCAAATTATTATCTTAGAATGTTTGATTCCAACCTGAAAGCAGTTGTTAACATTAGCCAAAGTGCTGCCAAAAACATGATTGCGAGAAAAAGGAAAGGGTCAATTTTAAACATTTCATCCGTTGTAAGTGTCCTCATATTTTTGTTATATTAAATATTATAAATATTAATATCAAACTCATTTATACTATACTAAAAAATAAAAATAAGTGTGAAAAATATCATATGAGCTGGTGCGAATAATTAAAAATCAGTGTTAACTTTGTAAACAATTAATTTTTGTAAAAATGCGTATTTAAATTTTTCACAGTTTCAACAATTTTGTATTTTGTAATATTTTACAATTTTTTATTTATGAATAACATATTCCTCATTTGACATTTTGGTATTAACAATTAATTAATGTATTTTAGAACATTCTAGCAAGTCTAGCATATATTATTTATTTTTTAATGATTGCCAGAGTGGACTTAGAGCGAGTCCAGGTGCATCAACATACTGCACTTCCAAAGCAGCACTGGACATGTTGACAAAATGCATGGCATTGGAATTAGGGAAACATTCCATCCGGGTGAATGCCATCAATCTTGGAATGACGAAAACTCCAGCAATGGATAGAGTAATCGCAGGATTGGGAGATAAAGCAGATGCAGTTTTTGATCATGCAAAGGCCAGAGTTGTGTACGGGAATGATTTTCTTCCCATGGACGATGTTGTGAATACAATGCTCTTTGCTGCATCCGATTTGTCTTGCACTCTAACCGGCTCTTGCATTGTTCTCGATGGAGGTCTCTCACTATCGTGATTTACAAATGTTTTCAATATCTTGTTAAAATGAAACTAATTTCATTGGCATAAAATCTAAAATAAATGCAACTTTCACGAATTAATATTTCGATTTGATTTGATTTTTAAGCCCTATTTGACACTTTTCCTTATATAAATCGATGGGATGACGTGGCATTAAAGTTACATATCCATTGATTAGGTTTATTGTCCGAATAAACCATTTCAAAACGGCTGTAATAAAGTAGCGCAAGAAAAGGTCAAAAAGGTCATGATGGCGTTGACCGGTTGACCCCATTTTCGAACTTGACCTTTGTGGGGACCCATTGACCACATATGAGAAGTTTGAACGATTTCTGTTAATCACTTCTTCAGCTGTCGTGGTCACATACAGTAAATGCTCTAAAAGGTCAAAGGTCATGAAGGAGTTGACCGAGTGGCCCCATTTGCGAACATGACCTCCGCTATGGCAAAGAGATCCCGTGTGAGAAGTTTGAACGAATTCTGTTAATCAGTTCGTGAGTTATTGGTGTCACAAACAACGGTTATTCTGCAAGGTCAAAGGTCATGAAAGAGTTGACCGATTGACTCCATTTTTCAATGGTCACGCATGAGAAGTTTGAACGATTTGTGTTTAGTCGTTCGTGAGTTATAGTGGTCACAGACAGACGAACAGACGTAGACACCATTGTTATAAAGTAGCTTGCGCTACTTAAGAAAATATCATCCGATTCTTGAAGAGTCATATCTAGCATTTTGTATCAGGGATGGGTTTGAGTGCTCTGCAGCCGGTTTTGAAGTCCACAAACCAGCACAGGCGCGTAACTAGGATTGCATGCTGTTTGGGTGGGGCGGCGGTGCCCGAACCGAGAAGTGTAAAAAGTGACTGGATATATGATACAGGTAAACCATGAAAGTCCCGTTACGAAATTGAAGCTGAGTAATGCGCCGACCCTGTTGAATGGATATATGAGGGAGATTAAAGTAAACTATTAGATAATGCCGGCTGTTCATGAGATGGTATGTTCAGTGTTATTGTATGGTAGGTGAAAAAGTTGTTTTGGGAGAATGAAGTTTATTTCAAAACTATATCACCTAGAGATGTATTATGTAACTCTTTCGAAAGGAAAAAATATGGTTTACAACTTTCCTCCTTATACATAGCCATCTTCTTCACTTCGTTTTGGAAATAGAACAAAAATAACATAAAAACTTACAACACTTGTGCTAAAGCCTGCGCGCAAATCAAGCAGTCCCAAAACGCCTTTATGAAAAGCCTCGATTCGAAAAGTTTAATTCTAATTTCATAAAATTAATCATAGTGTGAAACTATTTGCACAAATTCGCTGTAATCGCCAGCAGTACGAATGCAATTTCGTCATTATCATTCAGTTTTGTTGTTTGTTTCTTAGTTATTGTAATGTAATTAGTATTACTAATTTAATATCAAATGAGGTCAGTCGGTCAGTGGTTTCCAATTGCATATAAAAAATATATACATTATAGTCGTTGCATTTGAGAAAATCGAAAAATTGAGACACGCACATGTGTGTTGTTCCTTGTCTGTAGAGTCGCAGGTTGCACAAGACAAAATTTTTATCTGTATGGATGTCAACATTTCTTTCCTACAAAAAGACATGAACGTTTACTCTACTGCCCTTTCCAATGGCGCATGGCGCGGTAATTTCGTATTGTATCTCTCTCCCACAATAACAATTTGTTAGGTGTTCTGACTGACTTAGTAATATTGATAAAATTTAATATTTTCAATTAATTGCTGTTTAAAATTGCAAGCAAATCTTGACTGCAGAGGACGATTGAAAAGCAACTAATATCACCTTTAACTTTTTTGAGATTTTGCGTCAAAATGGATTGTGAATGAATACAAAATTTGTCACAAGAACACAACTGACAACCAACAACGGTCGGACGGCGGACAAAATTCAGTTCTAATCTACTTAACAGCTGGCTGTAAGTTTCTGTTTCATTTTTTTATCCGAAACGAACATCGTTGATTCAGGGCCGGCCTTACGTTTTGCGGGGCCCTAGGCGAATACTTTTGCGGGGCCCCCAATAAAAAT
>JABASD010003257.1:0-21121 GCA_019776165.1 Pogonognathellus flavescens
GTTCTCGAGTTATCGAGGTGAAGGACGGACGGACGGACAGACGGACGGACAGCTTTGGTCTTCCTATAAAGTAGCTCCGCTACTTAATAATATCGAAAGGGCTACTTTAAAACAAAAATAACATGCATATGCACAAATCGAATTAAAATTGTGTTAAACTTAAATCCAATATATAGATTCTATTGGGGTGTATGTACAGTAAGAGCAGAAATGCATTTATTTTGTATTTCACAATAATTTCTTCGAGTGTTTCTCAAACGGTGACAGACCAAGGTTTGTAACTGTTTGGTGCAGCAGGTGGAAACTGCAACAATTATAAATCATACAGCAATTAAATTTCAATCTGTAGCTCGTCATTAAAGCAAGCAAAATTATTCCTCTTACCTTTTTAGTAAACTGATCTACACATGCCATTCTTATTCTTTCCGCAGTGGCTGGCGAGTCCAAGCGGAACGGTCCTGAGTTTCCGCTATCATTTCTTGCAGATTTTATAGCATCCTTAATTGCGTAGAAAACTGCGGCTGCTAAGAAAAGCGGAGGTTCTCCAACGGCCTAAATAATGTAAATTAGCTTATCTTTAGAATATTAATACCGATTGTGATTGAAAAAAAATTTGTGAATCAGTAATAATTATTCACCTTAGAAGAAAACACTGCTTTTGGGTTCGGAGCTCCTCTCAAAAGAGAAACATTAAATTCGGCCGGAATATCCCCAAATCCAGGCAATTTGTACATACCTGGTCCTTTGGTCAGTAAGAACCCTTGTGGCGAAAATCTTAGTTCCTCCAAAGTGTACAGGCCATATCCTTGGGTATATCCACCTTCAATTTGACCAATATCGATGGCTGGGTTTATACTTTCACCAACATCCATCACAATATCTGTCCGTATAACCTGAAACGGGAATAATTCTGCACTGCAATTTATTTTGTAAACACTTAAAAGAGAAATGAAAAACTGGAAAAAGCAACAGAATTCACTCAGAATTAGTTAAAGGATGATTTTAAAGTTTGCTGCACCTCATGATCTCCTGTGAGACAGTCGATTTCCACTTCAGAACAGGCTGCTCCAAAGCAAAAGTAGTTAAACGGTTTACCCGTTTTAGTTTTAATGTCAAAACCAATATCCGGAGTCCTGGAAATGAACATGGCATTAGCAGTATTTAAAATAATACTTCATTAGCATGGCAGGTGTATATTTTAAATTAATCATACCTGTAAAATCCAGTAGCAGACAAACTGATTCGATCAAAATAAGCAGCATTGACCCAATCTTCCCATGTACCTTTTGGATTACGTTTTACTACCGGTTCCAAACGCTCCATGATTGTTTGACAAGCGTTCTAAATTTAAAATTTAAAATACTTTTATTAATTACCTATGACAGATAATATCATAATTACATATTCATGAAAGTCTGCACATGTATGAGATAAGTCAAGCATTTAAAAACTGACATTATAAAAATGAGATTATGATTTACCAAAACAGCCATTCCATTTAGATCGGAGCCAGCACTAGCAGCTGTGGGTGACGTATTGGGAACTTTGTCTGTAGCTGTTTCCATAATATGAATCTTGTCTCCAGGTATTTTTAGAACTCTGCTTGCAACTTGAATCATCTTTGTATGGAGACCTTGACCCATCTCGGTTCCACCGTGACTTAATAAAACGGACCCATCTCTATATACCATAACCAGAGCTCCTGCCTGATTTAGAAACAATGCTGTGAAAGCAATTCCAAATTTCGTTGGAACCAATGACAGACCCCGTTTCTTCCATCGGTTAGCTTTATTGAATGCATCTACTTCAGCTCGTCTTTTGTCGAAATCCGACATAGTAAAACATTCATCCCAGCATCTTCGGACAGTACAATGTTCTAGAACTTGGCCGTAGTGTGTCTCTTCACCTTCCTTGTACATGTTTAGCTTTCGAAGCTGATTACACGAAATCATAGAACATTTGATTAAAAATCAAAATGCGAAACGTAATATTAATAATGTTTATCTTAAGGAATTACTAACTTCGTTAGGGTCCATTTGTAGATGATCTGCAATTTGATCAAATATGTTTTCACAGAACATCATGCCTTGGGGTCCACCAAAGCCTCTAAAGGCTGTGTTGGATGGAATATTAGTTTTGCATGGAATGCCAGTGAAATCAACATTTGGAATATTATAGGCATTATCAGCACTGAATAACGCTCTTTCCATAACAGAGCAAGACAAATCTAGCGAATTTCCAGCATTGTTATACATTGTAATTTTCATTGCCGTGACCGTCCCATTCTTTTTAAAACCCACTTTGTATTTACAAAAGAAGGGGTGCCGAGTTCCTGTCGTAGCCATATCTTCGTCTCGATCTAACATACATCGAACAGGTTTCCCAGTTCTGTAATTGGAATTAAAGACACATTTATAATCTTTTGAATATTAAAAATACAGATATTAATATAAAATCAATAAATCAAGGGACTATCTCGCAGATTTTGAATTGTTGAAAATTTTGTCAAGCAACGGATTTTTTTAGGAATCTGAAGGAGAAGGTGAAAGCTATGTGAACATATCCATACCCCTGCGATAAAGGCTGTATAAATGTTAAGTACAATCATACTTTTGTGCAGCTACCGCTGTAGGTAATGCCAAAATTCCTGCTCTTGTTTCTTTCCCTCCAAATCCACCTCCCATTCGTTTAGTTCGAACTACTATTCTACTTTGTGGAACACCCAAAGCATGAGCAGTCAAAAGTTGAATCTCTGAAGGATTTTGGGTCGAGCAAAACAATTCCATCTCTCCATTTTCCAGTTTCGGTAAAGCAATTGTAGCTTGAGTTTCCAAATAGAAATGTTCTTGTCCACCCAGATGCATTTCACCTTCGATAATTTGATCAGCTTCCGAAAAGCCTTTTTCAATATCACCGTTTTTAATTGAACGAATCCAATCGTGGTAGAAGGAATTGTGTTTGATGGCATCTTGCATGGTGATAATAAGTGGTTCTAAATCCTCATACTTCACCTTGACAAGTTTAGATGCTCTTTGAGCAATGGCTTGATCAGTTCCCACTATGGCTCCAATTACTTGCCCAATGCAAGTGACTTTATCTCTCGCAAAAACCTCTTCGTCATGTATAATACACCCAGTGCTGTTTCTATCTCCGGGAACGTCCTACAATTTAAAAAATGTTTATTATTAAACCTTGATTTACAGAAGAAACTATACTGTTTCTTTATTTTTGATTATAATTTTTAGTATATATTTCACATTACTTTTGCTGAGACGAATTCGACAACCCCCTCTTGCTCAAGTGCTTCGGACGCATCAATAGAAATAATTTTTGCATGAGCTTTGGTACTCAGAACCAAAGCTAAGTATAGTTCACCGTCAAATCTGGGCATGTCATCAATATAGACGGCTTCACCAGTTGCTTGTTTCATTGCAGAAACGTGTGCAATAGGCTTTCCAACTAAATCATAGTCCGGTTGATCGGGTGGAACAACTTGAGACAGTTGAAAACTTTTGGTTGCTTCTCTGTGATAAAGTTTTGTAGCACTTTTGTACGATGTGGGAATTGTTGCTCCGTAACCCAATCTTTCATTCAGTTTCGAAGAAACGATCAAATAGTACTTGAAGAAAAAGCTAGACAAATTGATACAAATGAATTAAAATGAACTTCAAAAAGGTGACGAAGGAGATTTTAATTCTTCAATATGAAAATAAACCTTAACGTAAGAGAGCGCCTGAATTCTACCATGCCACCTGGAACTCCATGAGGCAGTGGTAAATCTTCAATAAGTGATTTAGACGCTTCCTCAACGATGTGCTCATTCCATGCACGACCAATAAGCGACGCAGATGTAGTTCTCGCCATGACTGTTGTAGGAGCCATACCACCAAATGCCAATCTCAAATCCTTTATGATATTTGTCCCAGGATCAAATCGAACAAACATTCCTGCATTTACAATTGCAATATCATCGTCACGACGTTTGGCCTGCTTGAATCCCCAAAAGTACTCGTCCTGTTTCCAGCCATTTTGAAATTTTGACAAACAAAAGAGAATGAAATAACGTACCCCGCAATCGGTATTGAGTACAATATAAAACAGTTATAGGAAACTTACAACTTTTGTATAAGGAATTAATATTGACGTGAGGATTTCTTCAGACTTCAAAATATTTTTACGATAAGCGGTAAAGAAAGAATCATCCATAGTGACAACTCGGGCATCACCTACAAGTTAAAAATTTTAAACATGCTCAAATATTTATTTTTTAATTAAGTTACTTTTGCACGAATATGCATACCTTTACTCCTAAGTTCCAACTGGCAATTGGCAGCCATAAAAATTGGATTTAAGTCCGAAATAGGACTTCCAGTGATTATATTTCCACCTACAGCAGCAGCGTTACGAATCTGTTTTCCTGCAAACCATCTCAGCATTTCGACAATGGCAGCAAAAACTCGAGTTTTGTGTTCTGGTTGATTATTAACTTCATTTCTAAGAACATCATCTATTTCGCTTAATGTAACAGACGCTCCAAAGCGAATTCCCTCTGGTTCGTAATTAATTTGACAAAGCTCATCGATTCTTGTTGGTTGGATAATGACAGGATAATTTAGGTTTTTAAATTTGACCTCAACACCTAAAATAAGAAATCAATAAAATACCAACCGGTTCAAAATAAAAATTTTAGTATGTGCATGTGAGTCCTTATCAAACAACCTGTAAAATTTCAGTCAGGTCAAAAAATTAAATATTGAAATTGTAGCCTTAACACGTTATTTTACATGATCTTTTATCAGATGCATTTATCTTTCAGAAATATTAAATTTTTCCTAGTAAAAATGCATTTTCAAAATATCAAACATTTTTTTGAAATAGTAAAATTTTGTGGAAAAAGTTCAAACTATATTGGTCCCGTGTGCATTTTTTAAAAATGGTTCGGTCAATTTTGGTTGAAAATTTACATTTTTGCAACGTTTTCGGGAAAAAGCAACAAATCACCGTTACCCCCACAAGGAGTGGAGTAAAAGATGATTTTATATTTTTCTGCAACTTCCTTTAACTTAACCTTCAAAATAAGCAATGACTCATCCCACTTTGCAAAATTAATTTCGCTAATTCACAGGCTGTTTAAAAAGGACATATTTTTTGTGCACACATACAGTGCACAATTTGCGGTTTTGTTAAGCAATTACTATCTATGAAGAGTCATGATCATGAATCGCAAGTAAAGATTTTCAGCACACCTATTTCTGTATTTCCTACTACAAGCTTTGCATACGGGTAAGAAGCTTTTAGTTCCAAAAGAGATTCCAAGTTTACGGGTCTGTACCAAGTTAATCGCTCGCCATGGAACACAACATGTTGATCATCATATTGGCTATTTGCCTATGTAAAACAATGAAACTGAAAACACTGAGTGTTACTAACAATGAAATATTTTTTAAATATATTCTAACCATCAATTCAGGTGGAAATATTGGTTCTTGGCTGGGATCATAAGGTTTGAATTCTGATGCAGAGAAAAGTTCATTATTATCATCATTTTCTACATGTTCATTATTTCCATTCACAGCTCCGTTCTGTTGACCACATCCATTCGTTTGACTTTTACAACAACCCCCATTTTGTTTCATCCCACAACACCCTTCGTCAGTCAAAGTCCTATATCCTTCCAAAATAGGGCGATATCCAGTGCAACGACAAAGATTCCCTTGAAATGCTATTTCAACATCTTCCATGGATGGCAGAGGCTTGTTTCTTAACAAAGCGTACATAGACATGACAATTCCAGGTGTACAAAATCCACATTGAGAACCATGGCTTTTGGCAATGCGTTCCTAACGAAAGAAAATGTATTCTCATGAAAATTTAAATCTTAATCAACTTGCAAGATCCTTTCCAATTGTAATTTAAAAATTTAAATGCTACACTGACTTGAACTGGATGAAGACCTTTTTCGACGCTCCCAATTCCTTCTACAGTTGTTACAGACGCTCCATGTACCGAACACACTGGAGTAAGGCAAGCATTCACAGCTAAATTTCTGGAAAGTTTAATTCATGAATTTCACGAATCCAATTTTTAATAGAATTGAGACTGAAGGGTATAAGCTTGTCTCATATACTATAGCTAATATCACTTATATATTATAGCTTTCAAAAAAGTATATTTAATTATTACACAATTTGTTTTTTACTCCTGTCATATCTGGAAACCATTACTGTGCAAGCTCCACAGCCACCTTCTCCACATCCTAATTTTGTACCGCATAATTTCACTGTGAATCAAAATAAACGAATGCTACAATTATTTATTCGCAGTTTTATTGCATAGCCATAGCACATCAACATCTCACATAAGAGTCGTATGTAACTTGCTTATCAGGGTCGAAAATTAGACTTACATTTGTTTCTTAAGTATGTCAGAAGAGTCCATTCTGGGTTGACTTTTTCATCGTATACCTATTGCACATAGAAAATTTCAATAAACATGATTGTACCAATATGAGAGATCTGTTTATTGTATCAAACTTTATCAATAATAATTGTCCAGATGTTATTTTTATGTGTACAACATAATCTCTGTCATAATTGTTAAATAAAAAATCTCGCAACATGAATAATTCTTGCCTCTAATTGTCGTCTAAATTTTTATACAAGTGATATAGACTCAGGTTTTCCATTAACCAAAGATGGCTTATTCATTTAGATTACTGTATAGCAGATGGTGCAATGAATTGCTGTTTTTACTTTTTCATTTACTTGGTTGCTAATAAAAAAAGTTAACACGTCCATTCCAGAATAAATATGCTCCGGTCATATATGAAAGTTCAAATTGACCAGCATGATTTTCCAATTATAAGAAAATAGTTTTTAATGGTGAAGATATGTAATTGTACTTTTTTATTCCATACAAAAGTCATTCTTCATTTGTTTGGTACTGCATATATAAAAATCATAAAAGCACTGCGAGATGCAGTAAGAGTATATGTATTTTATATCTGCTCAGCTCATCTAGCTCTACGTACGTGTACATCATTTTCTTCAACGTTATACTTGTATGTTTGCAAATAAGTAACTTCACTAGAGTCGCAGTTCTCCGGTTGTATACATATATTTTATAATTCTCACTACCAAACGAGTAGCCAAGTGGCCTTGGTAGTCTACGTACAGTCTTATTATGTAAATATCTGCTGAGAAATCTTTTTTGTAAATTCCTGGCTCATGGTAGTGTTATTCATGTTATTATTATGGTATAAGTATATTAAAATGTGTATGCAAATGTAAACCATAATTTAAACGTACTGATAAATGTGTAAATTAAACTATATGTAATTCCAGTTAACAAAGCAATAGCTTTAAACTTAGTTAGAACACAAATTAACATTTACAGATAATACTACACTTAAGGTTTATAATATAGCGTTGTTTATAATGGCCATTAGGTTGCTGCTTGCTTGGTATTAGATTCACTTGCATTTGCAACGAAATTGAAATACCTATATGATAGGTTAGGTAATACGTTATGTTGAATGTAAAAAGTATGGATATTATGATTTAGTTGCACTTACTTTATGACCATTTACAAAAAACACCAAAGGTGATGACTTCGTTGGAATCATTGTAAGAAAAAGGAATGCAAAGTGAGAGTTAATTTATGAAAAAAATAAATTCAAAAGTTTATAATTGTTTGTTTGTGAACACTACAGTTTTACACTCTCTATAAAGTACGTATAGTCACAACACACAACTCTACTGCTTTTAACAACTCAACCACAAGTTGACTGATGGGAAGAAACTGAGGCTGCTGTATCTCTCTATAAGAATCGCGTGTGTCGTGTGGTTTCAAAACTTTATCTGTTATCTCTTATCCTAACAAACATAATAAATAATTAACATATAGATAGGCAGCCATGTGCTGGGTATTATAGGCTTATATATACATCCACTCTTCGTGAACCAAATAACAATAGTTCGAATATATTGAGGTATAGTGGTACAACCACTGTATACAGTACTATTAAATAAGTGCACATAATAATTAGTATAATAATATATCGATTGGTGCCATTGGTTTATATCATACCTACTTGAGTATAATTTACATGTATTATCGATTTGATTAAATGTACAAGATTATGTATATGACGACATATATTCTGTGTAGGAAACTTTATTTGTGTTTACCTAAAGATTTTAAATCCTCAATTTACATACTAACGTATATGACGCTCCATATGTGTTTTCCTAATTACTTTATAATATGCTAATTAGTTAGTAAAGATATACAATAATTGTTAAGAAATTGTCTTGTGTGCATATCTTCTGAATGAGCAAGTTATTGTTAACAGTGTGAACAGTACGTATACTAAAGATCGTTCTAATCTTGACTGAAATGACGTATGACGAAATAGCATGTTATTGAGCAGTATGATAATTTTTATCTCTGTAGACTGACGCATGCAATTAATTACTATTATATTTTGGAGCATCTGTGATTCTTTTAGTTCCTTAAAAATGGATTGCAAGATGGATCCAATGGTTTAGTAGGTATCTAGATTATATTATGTGACCTTTTCTCTCCTTCAATGGTATTATCAGCTCGGGCATTTAGTATATACGTTACTCTATGGTGAAGTATTAACATGAGACAGATTAGAAAATCTGGATAGAAACAGCAATTACTTACTGATTACCAAAGGAATCAGCCAGATTTATTTATAGTACAACTGCGTGCATTCGATACTCGGTAAACATCTAGTCAGGTATACCGTGTAAGTATTTAAGTAGTTGTGCTAAAATTATGAAATATCTTCGGGCTACAATAAAATCAGATGCAGAATTCGATTCTCAAAATATTGCATAAGCGATAAGCATAGGAACTGGTTGAGCTGCTATAAGATTAACTACCATAAGCGTATTAAACAATATGTAATGTACATGGTAAAGGTGTTCATTCTATTTTATGATTACAAAAATTAAAATTTGGCGAGAATATCTTTATCAAATATTCCATAATATCCTCTGGCTCCTAGGCTGAGATGGGCCTAGTTGTTTAAGAAATGGCCAGTACTGTAATACAAATGTTTTACTAGAATCTCACGAGCCAACTTGTTTCCTTTGATGGTAAAAAATTCTTTAGAAAAATATAATTACATTCTCGTATTAGTATATATTTTTGCTTCTTTAACTTACAACACATATTATATACACAAACAATATACAAACAAAGTATCGCTTTGACCTTGATTAAAGATGCTAGAATGCCTATTCAGATAGCGAATTTCTATCCGAATACTGAATACAGACACCTATTAATACCAATGTAAAGTATGTTTCTAAGAAAGTATACAATTGCAGCAATTTTCCTTCAAACACTGCACAACCATATATTTTACTATTATTAAATACTTTAGGTTAGGTTCAGGTTCAACTTTAAATACTATGTAATTAAGAAGTTAGACATAAAATAAAATATTATGCGCATCAGGTTATAGTTATGAAATAAGGAATTAGATTTAATGTTAATCAAGTTCTCATGAAGTAAAAATATTCATCACTTCACATCACATCACATCACATCATTTTCATGGAATCTTTGTGCGATACATCTACTTCTCGACTTAAAAGTTTATTTTCCATTTCTCTTAATTTTCTATATTGAATTTTAATCTGCTCTAAGATGAAAAAATTAGGAACGTTTGTGGCGTCAACAATTGTTATATTAATTATAATTTTGGAAACGGATACCATTGAATCTCGTCTTTCTTATATTGTAAAAGGCACATACATTTTTTCAGTTTTCTCATTTCGTTGCCAGTTTTAGCGGAAGAAGATTTCTATTCGTACTTTATGCACGAGGCACCCAATCATCCGGCTATTTATGTTAAGAACATATGACAATGGATGAGATTCCATGGATGGATAAACAACTGATGGAGAGAGGAGCAAGATTCTTCAGAAAAAAATATGTTAGCATTTCACTCTCTTACTTGTTCTCTCTATTCGAAGCAATGACGTTTAAAACGACGACAGCCGTGCGTGGTGATAAGCACGGGGCATTTTGGAAATAGTACGATTACATACCAAAGACTAATGAAAACGTTATATCATATTCAAAGAATGTGTGCCGATGGTCTGGAAGTGTTTATTCCAGGTACTGAAGCATTTGAATCGCGTACGATCATCTCAAGAAGACATCGCTCTTCATCTTACATGACAAAAGACAGTAGATCTATAAATGACTTAGAAAAGATGGTTCCTGTATTGTCAACAAAGGATAATGTAGATTTAGTTAGAGCAATTCAATCTGATTTGGCTCATGTGGACACCCGAAATTCTCCTATACATTTTTACACATGTGATACTTCCACTGCTATCGGTCAATTTGATCTCGGTGTTAGCCAATTTTTGTACATTTGTCATGTCGTATTGTCGCATGAAAATTTGGGTATTTTCCCCGAGTCAGTTGATGATCTTATTGCGTTTGTTCATTTATGGGCAGTTATAGGAAGACTTATTGGACTCGAAGATAGATTTAATGTTGCTCTTAATTTGCCCCCACATATGTATCAAAATTTTTATGACAATACTATTGTAGCAAGCCTTCAGACTATGGACGAACGGATTCTCATTGTAATGAACAATACAATGAACAGTATCAAGAAAATTTCGTTTTTCGTCCAATAGCAAGATTGAAATGTGTCCTGTATTATTTTTTCACACAAACAATAGAAAATTTTGTTGGCACTAATTTGCTTACACTATTGGATATCGAGGATAAGTTGTGTCAGGTATCAATTTTACGTATACATAGTAAGTATACCAAGTAAAATTGCTACCTTTCAATGTAATGGTAAGGGCTCAAAAAGGTATATGGTATTGTCATATGATAATTGATTAACGGCTCATTTAGGTAATTATGGTAAAACACTGTAGAGATAATGGTAATAGTTAAGTAATTAGCTAATCTATTCTACTCTAATCTTAAGTTTGAACTCTAAAACACAACTTTCCAAAGTAGCAATGAACTCTACTGAACGTCCAGCTCTCGAACCGAGGTTTTAAAAGACCTGCCTTATCAGTTCCAGAGCAATTATTACTCTGAACCCCCAACTATCAACAACTTGCTTTTTGCTCTTGTCTCTTTTCTTTGTAGTAATTCTCTTAAAAATTATGTTTTTCGTAATTTTATTTTTATTTCTTCCATAATTTGGTGTGATCCAAAATCACTCCAAATTATGAAATCACACACGGCACTTATTGCCCTGTGTCTTAAGTTTTATCCCCTTTCTTAACTTTGTTTCCGCACGGCAAATATTGCCCTGCGAGGTAGTTTGAAGAGGTTGAGATATGTCTCCCTCTTCTCATTTTTAATAATAAACCGAGCCTGTAAATAGTGCACCTCGGAATTCAAAGACTACTGTGATAGGAATTACCGTCGATTGGATCCGGAAGTTCTCCAGCCTGCAGCAGATCCCAGGATTCCTACGGTTCTACTAAACCAGGTTCGAGAGTATTTTGTACATATTTTTAAAGCTATAGATCGTATTCTTTATGAATCCGATCTACTAAAGTGCCCACATTAGTGCCACTTACAAACTCTTCGGTCGCCTTCTCTCTTGAACCGACCACCCGGGTTATATTCTCACGGAAACTGTCCCTGAGAATTAAGTGTACGATTGGTAGTCCAATTAATACCGGATCTCATACACTGCCCGAAATAGGTACTTTCTAGGTAGCCTTCTAGGTTAAAATAGCTATAAGATTCCGCTCCCCTTTGGGGCAATAACTGTATTTAATTGTAAGAAACGAACACGGCTTCCTTGAGCTTTCAAGCGCCCTAGGGGTAATCATTATTCTTAGGCGTATCAGGGTGATCATAATGTCAACGTTATGTAATATTGAATTGTAGTTTCTTATATTAAATCTGTTATGTAAAGGTATTAGTTAAACAAGAGATTAAGCGTAACTTTGAGCCAGCATAAATAGTTTTATACGAGCCATCACTTACCACATCTTCTTGCGTTAAGTTAACCTTTATTTTTAATCTGTATACATTCTGGTCTCTTCCATTCCATCTAATTTACTGTATCTATCTTTAGCTTTAAAAAACATCCTGCCCCTTAAACTTAAACCAGCAATAAGTTATAGAGTATTATTTATGGCATCCTTATTTAATTAAGACAGGGCATATTGCATAAATTAAATAAGGGTCTCACAGTTGTGTCTTCAGATGTTTGCATTTGCTACCGGACCCCTGAATAGATTTGATATTTACAACTCATTTGCGACATCTTTCTTTCAAAATTGGTTTTTGAGTGAGTTTGATCGTTTAAAAGTATCCGTTTAGATAACCACACGTACTGCTTAGGTGAAGACAGCTAAAAGAAAGAAATGGTAATTTAAGCGTGAAATAACAAGATCTTTAGTACCTATACCAATAAGTAGCATATCATATCTCTAAAGGCTAATTTACCTCTAATACTTTATTGCACGCTTATAATATGTGCGATAAACACCTTTAATGTGTAGTGTGGGCTGCAATAATTAAAACACTAAAAGGTTCTAATTAATCATTAGTAGGATTCTTAGGCATTTAACTTTGGTTCACTTCTTGGTCTTTGTCTAGTCTGTATTAAAGCAAAATATAATTGTCCAACTCTGAAAGGTAAAGCGATGACATGCCTTGAGATTAATTTGCTCTTTCTAAAAACAATTTACTTCAAAGCTAAACCCTCAACAATTATTTCGTTTTACAGATATTCGTTTAGTTTCGTGTGTAAGTCATGTTGTGATACCTACTTATAACTTATAATAGTGATTATAATTATCATTCTCTATAACATACAATTTACTATATGTATAATAATTCGTATGCATGAAATGTTTGAAATCGGTTTAAGTATAAAGAAATATCATAATTGTGAAATTGCAAACACTATATAGCCAAAAACTTTAATAAATAAAAAATGTAAGAATCTTTAATTTTAATTCATTTCCATACCTTAGTTTATTACGGCTATTTATGTGCTTAATGCCTTTGATTTATGCATAGAGCAGTCAAGGTCAATTATGTTAACGAATAACTTGTTTAGCGGAGATGTGAGAGTTAACGCTACAAAAATTATAAGATTTATCTGTACCTACCTACCAACCATTCGTGCTGTTATTTTAAGCCAGATAAAGCTAGTAGATATACGTACATTAGAATTCTCTAAGTTTTTGAGATACATGCTATGAACAGTCAGAAAGCAAGAATAGTTATTGTACAAACCAGTTCAGGAGACACGCATACCGACTATATCGACTACAGAAGGTATATATAATTAAAAGTTTGTAATGATATAGTATTACAGATATAGTATACCTCTAATAGATTAGTTCATAGTATATGTCCTTCCAAGGTAATCATGTTTTGACTTTGACATAATTCATGCAGATTTTACAGATGTGTCCAATTTCACGTGAAGCTGCTGAACGATAAGTTATCGTAGCATTAGCATTCATTTGCAGTCTTTTTCAAATAATTTTTATAAAAATCAATATTAAGCACTCAAAATGCCGGAATGTAATTTACTCGGTGGAATTCAAAGCAGTATTTCTAAAGTTAACACAACCGCTATTGGAGGAGGATTAGTGGCTCTGGGTGCAATTGTGTATACTACCAAAAAGATTCGTCAATGTCAGGTACATGGAACGATTTTTAGAAATTCCACCTTTATAAAGTTTATTAATTTATATTTATATTATTTTTTGCGTGATTACATCTGAATGCCCTTGTTTTTCAAGTTATTGTACAACGTACATCCAACAATATAAGCAAATATAATTTTGTGTTACTCTTTGAAACTTATTATTCACATAATATGAACATCTTAATTCCTTTACTAACTAACTAATTTCATTTGTTTTCATCTTCTCATGAAGCTGGTTCCAAAAGCGAATACATGAAACATTTTTTGGAAAGATTAATTTTTGAGTAACAATGACATAATTATTTATTGGTAAGTCCTTTGGGCTCTGCACTGCACATCTGTTTTAATAATTTATGTTAGTGCTAATATATTTACATAAAGCATATACCTAAGTGTATAGTGTACCCGTAGTAGGTAGGTTTGTTCATACATACGAGACAGTAAAAAATGAAAGATTTTATAAATTCATATTACATACCTATTACATAGTATTACCTTCTGTATTTTTAACTGTATTATAATTTCGATATTATACTGTATAATGGAAAAATAGCATAGCTACAAAAACTGATGTAATACCTTAAATTGAAAACTTCATACCGCACATAACCCATAGACACTACATAACCCCAATGAAACAAGGAATCGAGATGAGCATTCGATGTAATTATTATACGGATGTAAAGACTAATTGACAAGTCTAAATGAACCCACGTTGATTGCTATGAATACTCATAGGAGAATTCGAAACTTGAGAAAATAATTTCAGCTAGAAGAGCTCAACGTGATAAGCAACTGATTCAACTGAAACAAAAATATGTATTGGACGATGACGCAAAAGCAATCGTTCAGCTCTCATTCGAAGAGTTGACAAAAAAATTACAAGACAGAAATTTGACAGCTGTGGCAGCCTTCAAAGCGTACATGGCCAAAGCTGTGCAGGCGACTGTCGATTCCAATTGCATCACCGAATTCGTGCCTCATGCTTTGGTAAGTAACCGGAAGTTATTGTTACATGAAATGTCTACCTGGAAATAATAATGTACATTTAATACTGATAAGAATGAACAATGAACCTTCTAACGTTAATTGTCCACGAAAGAAAATGGCTGAAGAGCTGGATAAACTGCATACCGTGAAAGGTCCTTTTCATGGAGTGCCAATCTGTTTGAAAGATGATCATGATGTTGAAGGAATGGATTCAACACTCGGATTGGGCAAATATCTGAATAAACCTGCACAGAGAAACGCAAGACTCGTTCAAAGCTTGATTGACTTAGGAGCAGTTCCATTCTGCAAAACAAACGTTTCACAATCTCTATTCTCATATGGAAGCGAAAATCCAATTTATGGTAAAACAACAAACCATGCAAATACAAAATTATCTCCGGGAGGTTCTAGCAGTGGATCAGGGTGTCTTATCGGTGCTGGAGGTTCCATTTTCGGCACTGGATCTGATATTGGAGGTTCTGTACGAATACCAGCACATTTTAGTGGAGTCTGTTCAATCAAACCTACACTAAATCGACTGAGTGGGAACGGTGTGATTCAATGCTTGCCTAAATGTGTGGGATGTAAGTGTTCCTATTTATATACAATATGACAGTAATTACTGGGCTAAAAATACAAATATTTAATATATAAACAGTTAAAGGAGTTCCGGGTGTTATGGCTAAAGAAGCTAGTACTGTTGCTACAGTGTTTCGCTCGCTAACTTTAGACGGGTTACAACACAAATATGACCCACAAGCAATGCCGGTTCCGTGGAATGATCAGGTTTGCAATGAACACAAATGCATATTATAGTTTCACATACTATAGAGGTACATACTGAATATTAACTATGCACCAACTGTGTCAACTTAGGTTTTTAAGTCGGAAACACCACTGCGAATTGGTTACTACTCAAGTTTATCTTTTTTCCCTGCATTTGGTGACACAATGGAAACGGTTTTAAACGCAAAGACAGCCTTGGAATCGCGTGGCCATACTTTGGTTCCATTTTCTTTAGGGGATGATTGGAAGATCATTAAATTAATACATGAATTGATTAGTGTTGATTTTGGAAAACCTTCTTTCCTTGATGATGTGTTTAAAAATGAACCTCATATAAAAACTTTAGAAAGTATCAGGTATGCAAGTTCCCTACCAACATGGAAAAGAAGAATAAATTACTATTTGAGTTGTATTTCGTTGCTGCCCGGCTATTCCAAGAGATTATCTTACGTTGCCCAATCTGGATTGAACAATTCCAACGCTAAACAAGTTTGGGAAATGATGAATCAAAGGAATCAATTAATATCTGCGATTTTAAGTGACATGGAGAAAGCTGGAGTAGATTTATTGTTGGCTCCCGCATTTCCATATCCAGCATGCCGCGTTGATGACTGCGATAAACTTTTCGGTAAATTAGATCAGCGATATTCTCTGATAGCTTTCGACACGATGTACTTCGAATCTTAAATTAAATGCTTGTCATTTTTGAAAATTATAGTTGGGGTTCATTACACAATGATTTGGAATTTGGTTGATTTCCCTGCTGGAGTTGTTACATACGGAAAAGAATCTGGTAAAAATATTGAAGCGTACAATGACGAAGGGGATTCCTTGCTAAGAATGACTAAAACAGTAAGAGCTCACATTCTTTTCGGGTGTACTAGTGATGGTAATGACTTTTAATTTTCAATTATGTTCACTGTCTTCATTTTAGTATGCAAAGGAATCTGTTGGAATGCCTATTGCCGTGCAACTCATTGGGAAACCTTTCCAAGAGGAACTTGTTTTGAGAGCCATGGTAGAATTAGCTTCAACGATTCAACAATAAGCAACATACATGAGTGATGTACAATGTGACAATTTTGGTCCAGTTCACAAAACATTGATGTTTCACAAAGGATTTAAAACTTTACTAAAACCATTAGAGCGTAAGATCTTCCCATAGTAAATAATTCTTATATTATGCCATATAATATGGTACATACTATGCCACTGCTACTAGCTACACCCACATACATATCTGTACGTAATGTACTATGTAAAGTACCCAAATCATTTGAACTAACCAGAATTCAATAAAATCAATTAAAAAATCAATTTTGTAAAAGTGTTTTTAATTCATATTTTTTAAGAATAGTGATCTGATCTGGGAATTTTCTTAATCTGTGTATTGTACATTTGTCTACCTAAGTATTTCATTACCTTAAGTTTCTTTCATTAGAGCAAGTTAAATATGAATAGAAAGAAGCATTGAAGAAAATTAAATAACAAAATCCTGATCGTAGATGAATGCCTTGATTTACTTGATTATCGTTTCATGTACTGATGGAATTGCCTGCTTCTATTAATTTTCTTCTCAATTTAAGAAACACAACCTACAAAGCAATACCTCAAGTAATTTCTTTACACACTGCAGTCTATTAATTTAATATGATTTCATTTACTAAATTTTCATTAAAAACCACTGTTCATGTTAAGCTAAAATGAAACTATTAAATAAATTATTTGTGCAAATAATTTGTTTCAAATGAAAATATTATATGTATTACGAGTTGCTTAAATGGCTTGGTTCTGTACAAACATTTAATATCTAATAGGTATTCTGACAATTAAGTTTAATATATTACGTAATAATTATTTATTAGTTTACAGTGACAAATATTAAGAGTACAAGGGCATAAATTAGAATCTAAATAACTTTTACAACGTACTGGTTTGTTTAATTTGTTTTAAATACTTATTAGTCCAGCATTTTGAAAACAAAAGCATTGTAGGGCATATAATGGAATTTAAGATTGTATTAATTGGAATACAATAGGTAGGTACATTATGAGCATTTTAACAAACTAAAATTTTCGTGGGTTCTGTAATGTGTACACTCCATTGCCTCCCTGAGTGGGTGTATTGAATGCGTATTCTTTTGCAAGAGGAGCATTAACTGCTGAATTTAATATAGGTCTTTCTGGAGGTTGGAAGGTTGGCAAAGGGTTTGCAGCTGCCATCGTTGCTGCTGTGAGTTGTCTGTTTCAAATACAAATTTTTCATGAATGATAGTGATTGATGAGTGTAAGATGATGGAACTTTGGTGACATGAGATTTCAATAAATTCAATATACCAACCTTTGAACTTCTTCTCCTGTGTAAGCTGAAAATCTTCTGGTATTAATTTCCTCTGCAATTCTGCGGCGATTTGCGTCATCTCTCAATCTCTTATTTAAACTGTTTCAAAATAGCAGTCATTAATTTTCCTTCCCATAATTTCCATAATAACTTGTATTCATCTTTCCATATTGTAAATGTTAGTTTATAAATTAACTATAGCAGATATCAGCAGTCAAAAATATTTTTTCAAACATTTCTCCGTATATAATTTCATTTTTCGTTCAAGAATTATTTATGCATAATTTTGTCAATTTGTAAGACATAATACAAACAATTATTATGCAAATAAAAGTGTATGCATGTACGTAGAGTGTATATACTAGTTGGTCAAATCTTACTTGACTGCCACAACGATCAAAATGGTAACAGCTAAAATGAGAAAAATCGTTACACCACCGAACACTCCACTAAGGATATAAACTTGTGTTTGAAGATCATCAGCTTTCTTGAGGGAAATAAAAATAAATAAATAATAATAATTAAACGTGATTAGTAATAATAATGTCTTAATCTTAATGCGAGCGAGTGTATCAATGAAATAAGAATGAATGGAGGAATTGTCTATAAAACTTTTTCTTACATCTTTAAGTCTGTTGAGTTGTTTGACTAACTCCTCAGTAGACATTTTGTATAAAGGCTATAAAAAATTTAGATTCCGAAATTTCAGTTCTCCAAATTATATTGTAAAAAATGAACGATCTCACGAATTCCGATTGTGTTACACTTGGCTGTCAGCAACGCTGATTGCAACTGAAGAAGAATGAAAATGGCTGCTCTTGCGAAAGATAACTGGCTATTGTATTTACAGCGTTTGTTTAAATGCGTCAAGAGCATATTTCATGTATATAATCTTGTGTTTCACGAAACAATGATAAGTGATAAGCCATGACCCGATAACATTCCAATTTCTACAACATGATGACTAAATCGATATTGATACAGCATGTTCCAGAAGTCTCGACGTTTCGTCTTCAGGTTGACTGTCTTTGTCTACCACGTACAAATTATTAATTGTATTAATTATAGCTGTACCACATTTAACTATACATGTGTCATAAACCTGTTTTCTCAATTCAACGTACGTGCACATGGGTTTGAAAATAAGACGCAATAAGGAGCACTTATTAAGTACCCCAAGGCAAACGTACATTTTCAAAAGCATTATTGTTACTATTTTATGTGAGGCCTCTCGTAAATCATACCAATTTTGCAGCATATTGAATTAAAATGAGTTTTTGCACATTTTAACGTAAGGTTGAGTTTCTCCAATTTATGGACTAACTAGTTGAAGACATAAGCAAAATGAAATATTAAAGACAATCATTGCAAGATTAAAAGTGTATTCCTGCAATTTTCAATGTATAACAAGGAATGGCAATAATGGCATCAATATAGTATATGTATTTATACGAAACATCTATAGGTATGTTATGACTTATTGTCTTGCTAATACTTGTTAAACATTGAACTTTTAACAACTCTTTATGGCCGTTAAGGCCGTTTCTGACAATATTATAAAAATTGAACTTATAACGTCTGTTATAGAAAAGAGTGCATATCAACATTATTTTCTTTATCTCCCTGATTTGATTACCTATCACACTGAAAAATATACTGTAATAATGGTAACATGATTTACTATTCTTTACTTAACGGTGGCGTCAGCCACACATTGTGTGTATTAGACACGCCTAAGTATACATAAATACTATGTATTGAGCATAAGTCTAGTAGCATATTTATAACGCGTATGCTTGGTGTATGTATTCATTTTAACATTGCGCAAAGTTACCAAAGGTATTAAAAGATTTTATGCGTAACCTCGATTTTTTAAATCTTATATTAACTTTATCATAGAAAATCCCTTTGGAATTTGCCCAAAATACCAACTAATCGTTTTTCATTGCTCATTTGTATCGTATGAGTAATGAAATATGATATGCCAGGATACAAATACATTATGTGTCATTGTGTTAGTTAGGAGAGATTACAGCATAAGTGAAGGCATTAAACAAAGCCGTATGTAACTGAATTTCGGTGGGGCTGATTAACTTTACTTTCTGTTCCTATGCTTCTCTTGTGTCATGCAAAGTGCGTTATTTGATTTCTTATTTGCTTTAGAAGCACAATTATTGAAACAAAAAATATTTGTGTTTTTTTTAACGAGATGAATTAATATACATTAATGTGGCATTTTAGAATTGTTTATAGTACGGTTCCATAATAATTATTGTATCGTTAAATTTTCGAACTTGAATTAGAGGAGTACCTTTCTTAATAAATGGAATTGCTAAAAAAGAAAAACTGACAAGTCAATTTGCTTGATACGCATTACGCACTATCAGTTTTATACTTCCTTCAGATATCTACGATTTTTAATCTTTTCCGTGACTTATTTTTCTGTAGCAATCATTAGATATGTAAATGCTTGGGGTACACTACCCCTCATTGGGTCCTAGAGATGACAAAAATTAAATAACAGCAATCCATCTTATGGTTTGGCTACCTTCGCTTCGATTCCCAAGGTATAACCTGAACAGCTTATTCCAGTCTATTGTACGGAAAAAGGATGAGCAAATAAATGATTCATATATACAGACATTATAGCTGATCAAACTGTGGATAGGTTGGATAGGTGTATAATTATAATCGAATGATCATGTGTGAGTTGTACTTGTACTTAACCAATTTTATTATTCAGTTGCCCCCATATCTTATCTAAATTGAATTCTCTTGTCGGTTAGTCAACAAGCCTATGGCTATAACATAACGTACACTATACACTCGTCAGTCTTGTACTTTCCAATGGAGATGCTAAATATAAATATATTTTGCAAACATGCATGCATCAACATCAAAAATGACATCATTATTATCGTGATCTGGAAATCGCCATTATAAATTCAACAGAGGTTGAGTGATTGAGTGTATCATGTAGTGTGGTGTATTACATCAATTCTTGAGTTATCACTGATTTCATAAAACTCTGGTGATTCATGTATTGAACCAGTAGGTGTAGTATACTAATAATAGCCAATTAAATAATTGCATCATTAAAAGATAGAAAACGTATTATGTATTTCATGCCGAGAATAATATAAAATCATATAGGTACGCTGAGAAATTACGGTTAACAGAATAATATTTCCATCCTGAAACACGCCAATTCTAAATAAATTTTTAATATGTACATTAAAAGCCCATATCATTATCACTAACTAAGTCAACAGGGGCGTATCTAGAAATGAGTACTGGGGGGGCTCG
>JABASD010003258.1:0-21118 GCA_019776165.1 Pogonognathellus flavescens
TAGCAGCTAATTTTTTGTGTGTGATGTACAATGGGCCAAAGCATTCGCCATGTAAAGTTTCATTCGAATCGGCTTATGACACTTCTGGTGGTTTGCTTGTTAGCCTGTGTTGTATATTGCGACAAAGACATAATATTATTACATAGGTAGGTAATAATTATTGTAATAAGATTCATTTCATTAACGACTTAACTAATTCATTCAGCATTTTTTGCTAATTAAGTCAAAGATCGGGTGTTGGTGATAACGGGTTATAATGTTAATGGGTATATAGCAAGTTGCTTTTAACAGTAAAGAAATGTCAGATTACTTCAGTAGGATATTTAACACCAAAATTATTCCTACAGCATTCATTCTAGAACAGAAAATGCGGAATTACATTCGACATCTACTTAAATATTCAAGTTCTTGTTAGTAAATAAAGTACTTTTGCATATTTCGAAATTAAATGGGTAGGTTAGCTTCACGTACATAGAGCTACTTCTTGTGTTTTTATAGTAATTGTGTGTCTAACTGTATTTGCATATTGTATACATAAATAAATAGCACAACATTTTTGTTTTACTTAAAGCTGAATGTTACTCTTTCCCTTTACCTGCTATAAATTCCACTATATAGTCTAGTATTAAATATGGTAGACACTTTAGTATTTATTTCTATTACAAAGAGACCAGGTCTGTATACAGTTTCATTTTATATTTACTATTGCCTGTCTCATTATGTTTGGGTTTTACTTTATAAGAAGGTGATCCAGTTCTTCCTGAAATTAGTATTATTTTTCTTTCTTGAAATGATGGTTGTAGAATAATAATTATTATTGTTCTACATAGTTTAGTTTTATATGTTTACTGACATGTATTACAATTACACATTGGGGAAATTATTGAAAGCCTCAGTAATACCTTATAAAAATATTAATCCTCGTATTATTTTATGAAACATCTTAAACTTGCTTTGCTAGTTATTTATTTATTAATGGTAAGTTGCTCTATTAGTAGATATCTACATTTGTGAGAGGATTTATTATTTAGCCGTATAGCACTCGTATTTAAAAAGTGACTAATTTAACATTTGAGTTACACACTGACATAAAATAACTAACAGTACACACGAATAAATACACACCGCAACATTGCAGTTAAATGAGTTTTCTCACTATTATTATTTGGTACTAAAGCAGAATATATATACCTATAGGTCAGTGTTGTATTAAATAATATTGCCTTTGCCTCCTGAATACTAAAATTAAGGTTTAGTTTTTGGTTCATAATACAAATGCAAACTTCCAGCAGTTTCTATTATCACTATGTGTCTATTAGTAATACTTTTCCATTTGTGTAACAAGACAAGAGACAACTCGTGTGTTTCTGTGTAGGCATAAATGTGCAGCGTGGTGTTCCTAGCTGTATATTTACATCAAGTCCCTCATCGGTCTATCATCCGCATACTGTATCTCTGATTCATTACGACTTTCTTCGCGACAACGTATAATTTATAAAGAATAACATACAAGCGTTCTCAATAATGATACAATACAATTTTGAAATTTCATTCAGTTAACTAATAATGCGACTCACTAATAAAACTGAATAACACATACAAATGTAGTAGTCTACTAAAAGTACTACACTACAACTACTCTATCCTATAGCAGCACACAAAAATCACAGATCTGAATCTAAAATGACCCTTGACAACGTCTTCAATCAATTTCTAATCTACACAGTACTACATACAAACCTAGTTCGTGCCCTCCATCCGGAATGGAAAGTTCGTTGTCAATGTGTATGCGTACTCGTTGCGGACCTCAAGCATTTACATTGCTTTGGTGGTCACACAAGGGAAAGTAAACATAATTGTAGTACGGAATCAGGGTTCAATTTCATTTCCGTTCACGACAGTAGGAAAAGGCTGCGAAACTTCTTTCACGGTAGTCGGCTGACTTTCCGGTTGCTTCTGCATTTGAGACTCTCTTAATGTTGTAATCTAAATAAATAGTTCAGAAATTTTTCGTTAAAATTGAATCAACAGAATGCGTTTAAATTGCAGAGTTTCCATGAAATTGATGACATCATGGAACATTGCCCGTTTTATGTTGAAAACATTTTTGGGTTATTTTAAAACTTACCTGAGAATTAAGTGCAGCTATAGTTTCTTGTAGTTCCTTTATTGTTTCTTGAGTATCCAATTCGGTATCGACATTCTTATCTCCATTACTTTCACTTCCATTAGAAGAAGTGCATCTATCTCCCATCATTTCCTTTTCGGCCAGAAGTTCTTGATTTTTCAATTTAAGAGATGATATTTGTTGAGACAAGTCAAACATTCTCTGTAAAAAAAGTTTCGTTATTGACAGAAAAGAAAAATGTACTTCTCCATTAACATAATACAAGAAACCGAGTATCAACCAATATATTTCCCGAACCTGGCTTTTCTCAGCATCTTTGATACGAGCATGCACAGAGTCTTCTTTTAGCCTTGATTCAAGATCTGTATATCTTCTTCTTTCCTCCCGAAGTTTTGCCTGGGCGTCTTTATTTTGCGAAACTGAAGTCTCCAGTTCTTCTTTAAAGTGTCTGCTTTCATCCTCCTGGCGCTTCAGTTGGTTGGATGTTACTTGCACCTGAGAATAAAAAACAGTCTTGAACTACTTTGTCGATGTCGGGGTTGTGGGCATTAAGAATTAATGAAGCTCTCATGCTGACCTATTTACTACAAAAAACTTGAGTAGTTCATGGCTATCTGTTTGAATTGTGACACTCTTATCAATTCTTAAACGTATGAAAGTAAATAAATGGCTATCACACTAAAAGATAACAAGCAGAACAAGAAAATGACACATAAATATCTCCACCTCCAGAATACATAATCTACTAAAAGGACTATGATTAGAAAAAAGTATTAGAAGGTAGCTCTCAAAACTTAACCCAAATAAATCCTAGGTAAGCATCTACAACTTTATAAGTTCAAGAACATTAACATTTACAAAACTGACAAAGATGATGCCAACAACGTACATGACATTTATGCCTTGTACAAGGAAAGTAAGCACCTGAGGACGTATTGTGGTAATAGTAATAACCACAAAGCAAATGGCAAAGGCAATTGGATATTTAACATTGGTCTACCTAGACTAGCATCATTAAATTAACTGTCCCACTACGTAATCTTAATGCATGAGCTCGGAAAGTTGTCTTTGTCTCCATTTGCATAATTACCTGTGTTTCTAACTCCATAATTTTCAGTCTATGCTCCTTGAGTTCAATTATTGTGTGCATTTCTCGTAGCTTGAGCGTCATCACTTCTTCCTCCAACCTCTGAACTTCAACGCGGCTTGATGTAAACAAATTTCCTAATGGAGTAGCTGTTCCTTTTTTCTCTGCTGTGTTGTCGTCATGCTCCTAAAGTTGATAAAAAGATACAATAATTGTATTATTATCATAAATGAACGAGGTAAGTGGCAAAAATTATGTAAAAATGGGACACATACCTGTAAATGCTTCTGCCATTGTCCAGTAAGATCTGCTACTTTCTGCCGGAGGTCTTTCAATGATAATGATGCTTCTGCCTCACGCAATTTGACCGCGATTAGTTCTTCCTGAGATACAAATAAAAATAAACAATAAGTCAATACATTATATAACAAAAAAAGTTCAAAATACAGTCCAAGTCAAATGATGTAACTGAACAAGTTACCTGCAAATGAGCAACGGAATTATCCACTACGGATTCACGTAGCTTTTTCTTTTCTTCTTCCAGCTCTTGAATTCGAGATCTAAGGTCAGACATGACAACAGCGTTCTCTGCTTCTTGCAATCTCACTTCGACTAACTCATTCTGGAGGCACTGAATCAGCTCTTCCTTCTGCTTCAACAATTCCGACTTTAATGAGATTTCGTCCATGGACGTCTGTTTGGTGGAATTCTACAAATAATTGAATAAAGATCCATCCATTATGATCAGGACCTTTAGTATTGGCAAGAGACAATTTGAAGTTCATGAAATAATTGTTAGTGTCATCTCTTACGGTTTCGTCGAGGACGAGCAAAAGGTTTTGGTACTGTTGTGTAACATTTTCAAGATGCTTCATTGCTTCTAAGTAGTGTTGTCTAACAGCAGCCAATTCCCTTTTCAATGCAAAAGTCGTTTCAACCTCTTCAGCCCGTCCCACTTGTCCCTGTATCAGTTTATTCGCCAGCTCAGAAGATTCCGATTCTAAAACTTCTATGCGCTGCTTCAACAACTTATTTTCCGTTCGAAGCCTCTGTGAGGATAAATATTTAAACAGGCGAATGAGTGCATTAGCCGAAAGTAGGACAAGTTCTACTTAGCACTCTATCAAATAGATCCATTACATACCCTGAGCTCAACCATTTCTTCTTGCTCTTTAGTTTTCATGGCCGCATACTCTTTCTCCAGTTTCTTCATTCTCTTTGCATTGTACTTTAATTGGAATGCCAAAGAGATTAAATTTTCCGGATCCGTTTCGATTCGAGGAGGAAATTCTTTTTGTAAAAACTAAATAAACATGAATGATCATGTCATGAGGTGATTTAATAATGGTTCATTCCACGTATGCCATTTAATATGTAGAAGTAGACAATAATTTATCTCTTTTAGTGCATTCACCTTAAGCATGCCTTCCATATCCAGCGAGAGGAGTTCAATTTTTGCCAGAGATAAAATGGCAAGAGCAATTCGAAAAACTACTTCAATTCCATCCATAAGAAACATATCCATTATCCGGGAAGCAATTGCTAGAGGAAGACTCGTTGTGAAAATAGTCAGGAACCAAGAAGATGCATACATAGACGTGTGAAATCCCTGGGATGTGAAGTGAACATGCAATTCTGGAAGTTGTTCCTGCACACGACATAATCCAACAATAATCATTAGATATAATAGGCAACATTACATTTGGCATAGCATTATATTCTCAGAGAGAATGACTAAAAGAGTATTTCCACGTCATCCTCCACAAGCAGCGTTGTTAGTCAGCCTCGCTAACACCACTGCGGAATCACATTCATAAATTCTATTGCCGACTCTATTGTTATTAGCTCGAGTGCGACTACCTACTCCTTTTAGTGTAATGAAGAACAACTAAGTACGGTATAAGTATGGTCAATGCCTTACCTGGACACACATTTCAAGCTGATACATACACAGACCAAGCTCTGCCATCGACGGTTTGAACATCTCTCTCAGTCGATAATCCTAAACAGCAAAACTAATAATTATTATTATGCCACACAATTTTGCATTCATATTTAAATCATTTTTGGCCTTCTCTGTGAACTTGCCTGCATCAATTTGACAACAACAGCGAATGCCTCTTCCTCGGGCATTTGCATGAGAAGCAGGCCAACTATAAAAGCAGACCCCTGACAATAGCCAACTTCCCTGTCATGCAACGAATAAGCTTTCATCACATTAAATAACGATTCTTGCCCAAGTCCATCCTTCTCTTTAAAGAATTCGTGTTCAGGATAAGTCCGTGCAATATCTCGTCTAATCACCTACACACAACAAAGTTTTTCGTATAAAATAAACATAACATAAATAAATACGAATCATCTCCAACAACGAAAACACGCATAATATTATGCTACAACGAACAAAATAAACGTATTTATACACGAAATCCGCACATGTGCATTAAACTTTGATAAACTTTATTAAAAACATGGAAAAAATGTCTTACTTTTTCGCAGGCAGATGTTGCTTTGATGTAATCAGCATATTTTGCTTTGTCTGGAGAATCATGAGCACCACATAACAACTGCCACACAATTCCACGAAAGTGAATGGGAATACCACGTCTCACCAAATCCTAAATGATAAAAACAAAAGTTATTTCTCCGCAGAAGAAAAATGGTATACAATGTACATATATCATCAACAGACCCGAAAAAAAGATGTGCAACTTACACGGACAAATTGATTTTTCTTTTTCCAGTAAGTCTCCCATTCGTTAACAATGCGCCCCCAAGTAATCCATAAATCTTCCTCTGTTTCTTCCGTCGCTTTATCTGAGCCTTGTCCGAATGAGAGCTCAGAAGTATCAGAACTTTTACGAGAATGTGTATTATTAGCACCAGGGAGTGAATTGAAAGATTTTGAGTCGGATTCTATTAACCTGAAAACATAAAAAGAACACAACTTTAATAGAGACTTGAGACTGATAAAACTTTATCGCAATTCCACACCCTCCGGATATATTAGACGGTTAGACGTACATAAGTAATACTCATACACAATAAAAAACTCAAGTAGAGAAAAACATTGCAATCTGTTTCTTTTCTTAACATATGGGAAAACTACAACTGAACTATTGAAGTACCATCTGAAAATGTCAGCGATGGTATTTCTTCTCCGTGGTTTCGCCTCCTCAATTTTTAAGGAGGTTCCCGACTCAGTCGGCTCAGATAAATTCGTGTTACTTGGAGAAGAGCTGACTCTTGATAACTTTGATTTATGAGAATCCACATCCAGCAATTGAGAATCGCCCTGCTGTTCTCCTTCATCGTCAAGTAGGTCTGCATCGTCAGAATCCAACGTAAGATTATCCGGAGACTCAGCAGACTCCAAACACGAAACAACAATCCCACTGTCGTCAATTGTACCATCCAACTCTCCAATCGTTTTATCCGAAGTTCCAGTTTCACTCAACTCAATAAAAACCGAAGAATCCTCGGATTCTTCATCGTCCGATGTCACCGGTTCATAAGTAATCCTAATTAACGGCGCATTCATATTATTCCTATTCCAATCCAACAACCCAACCGGGCTAGCGCTATCCTCCACGAACTTCGACTTCATCGTCGGAGAAAGTTGAGACAGAGACTGAGAAGAACTGAGAGAAGCGTCTGAAGAAACAGAAGTGTGTTGCGACACCGACACCGATCCACTTTCTCCGACATGATTGTCCAATGAAATGTCCTTTTCAGTATCCATGATAATTGTGCTCTATATATCAGCCCCTAACCTACTTGTTCGATTTGTAAATAAACTGGAAGGAAGGCCAAGCGAATAAGCTAAGTACGAGCTAAGCTGTCACCTAAATACCCATTGATGCTTCACTCACACACACCGAGCTCAACCAAACCAAACGGCGACGACCACTACTTTAACAACTGTGCCAGATTCCGTGCCCTACTGGAAACAACAGAATATTTGATGGCCCTCTCATATAGAGCAAAAACAAACTGACTGAACGATGCAATTGCAAACCAGCGGATGGATCCTCCACTGCGAAAATAACCAAATAACTTATACACACTGTAAATATTCAGACACGCGAAATCAACCTACCTACCTCCATAGCCTATTTCCATAGAATAGGAATAGATTGATACAAATGTTAAAATATGAACGTATCCATAAAAGGAAACTGATTATCCAAACCGACAGCACAATACTGCTTCTACTCACTTTACTACACTATCAAATAACTTCTGCATAATTTTCGCTTTACCACTGGTGGAAATCGTATTATATATACACGAAACTATAACTTTACTCATGTCAGTTATAATTTTCATATATTTTCGTTCATATTTGACATTGTTTCATCTATTTAGGCTTCCACACTCACACAGAACACATACAGAGCTATAATATGCACACGTATACATACCTGGTGCTAAATGCCATGTAATACGAAAGTAGTGTGGCGTAGCTGTAGGTATTTATGTAGAAAATATTATTATGTATTATTACTATGATTTATGATGCCACTTTATTTAACAAGGTATTATTGCATTGGCTCATACATTACATTACACTACACAGTCATGATTCTCATCATGTACACAAAACTATTGAATTTCGTCTCCGACCTAAAGTCCAACTCTAACAACGTAAATTATGAGTAGAAACAGAAATAGATCGTAATGTTATCTGTACAAGTTAGTTGAGCTAAATAATTACTTCGTGAAACCACGAAAGAAATAATATAATAGCCGGCAATGGTAGAAGATGGACATCTGTAGATGAGTATTAGAATTCTGGTAATGGGAGCCCGTTAATATTAACAATGACTACTCTATTTACAAACACTTTAATACCTGACATTTAGACACCAATTTTCTTAATTAATAATTACTCTTCAAGGGTACATCAGCAGCATCCTTTACATTATACACACCTCTAGTTCTTGAATGATGTCCTACTGCGTTGTTGCTTTAACTATTTGTATAAGTGCTTGTATTTTGAAATCCTCTCATCATTCACAAAGTCCTTGTAAACTTTCTATTTAGGTAGCATTTAACTAATGGTTGTATTTTGTGTGAGTATGAACATCTCTGCATTGATCGATGAGTTAGATAATTATTACTTAGCGATTTCATGCTTTTCTGTTGCTGTATACCCACAGACAAATTCAATATAGCAGACAATGGCTGTTACAATACTGTCAGTGTCAGTCAACCAAATGCCAACATGCCTATTTATAATATTCCAGTCTTGACTCTAGTCGACAGAGTCACGGTTCTACTCCACTACTACTAGCAGAATCTACAATAGCTACTTTAGCTACTACTCTGACTTTTGTTATTAACTTATACTAACTGCGCTGCAAATTCCATTGCTTGTGCTCAATTCATATTATTCGCAGCAAAACAACAAGCCTTCAGCGAAGGTAATGCCATAGAGCATAAATCATCAAATTATTATATAAATGTTTTATAATCTACAAAACTCTCTTCCGAATTATTGTTCACATATTATTTTCCTTTTAATTCTGTAGAATGTCAAGCTAGAGATAGAGAAGCTTTGTGTGCAAACTACTAAAGGCTAAAAAATTCATACAAAGAAAAAGTAATCATGTAAAAATCAACCAATACTTTGATAGTTTTGCTGGTACAAGTAAATATTATTATGCCTATACTACTTATAGCTACTTAAATAATATTATCGTGTGGATAACACAACTACTTTGGTTAGTTGTCAGTGACTTGACTGAAGGATTGTCATGCTAATATTTGCCTCGTGTGTGGCTTTGGTTTACTTAACATTTTAGCATGACACGACACTTAGTATAGTAAAAATACTGCATTTACTATTTACGTATCTCAATAAAAATATTTACAAACTATTACTTTTATTTATTACCATTTACTATAATACCCTCACTAATTTCGATCAATTCTATTCTGTTCTTTCATTTAATGTTTCATCCTTTGTCTGTTCTGTATAGCTTGACTAAACCATTCAATAATTTCAGTCGCTTTTGAAGAAAATGTATGAAATAATCTCACAGAGACGGAATGAAATAAGTACAGCTCAAAGAGAACAAGCATGCATGTTTTCTATGAAAACAAGATAGAAGTTAATGTAAACGGAACTATTCTGGTTACTTACTGAACTAGAGAACACTCAGAACAGAGAAAGAGATAAAAAATAAATAATTCGTTTATAATCAAATGACATACACTCCGTAAGATATGGAAAGACGCATGCATCTGTAGATTCAACGCTTGCACTGAATTATTTGTCGTCTTCCTTTCCTCTCTGTCTCTATCTATCACTATATCGAATGAATGTTGGATGAATGGATATTCCAACCCAATCCAGTATTCTCTAGTGTATATGGCCGAACTGAATATACTGCACATAATTTTTAATGTCTTCCTCTTCACTTCCGCTGCTTGCAACTTTGCCAAAAGTCAACTGAACACATAATTGTGTACACACAAACCGATTCAACAAAAGAATGACAATTAGCGGTAAAAAACTGTGAACCAGAATAACTTACATACAAAAATACATGTTGTGACACGTCATTTATTCCTTACAACGCTTAGAGAATGTGTCTGAAATTCCGGAAATGAAATGGTGTATATATAGCTTAAGTTAATTTTTTCTTACCTATTAGCTTCTTCGATTTTCGCAAGCATAGCCATTTCTTCTTTGGATAAAGGGGCACTTTTATCCAGGGCCAATATCATAGTATTGTTGTTGTTGTTGATGGTGGTGGTGTTGTTGTTGTTGAGATGAAGACATTGTGATGAGTCCTCTTGTTCACCAAGAACCATTCTAGAGTTTCTTACAAAATATCCACGAAAGCTGCTTATCTTCGCTACACGCTACCAACTTATGACTAAAAGGACGATAAATCTGCAAATATCAAAAAGAACAAAATAATCAGTCTTATCTTTCTCGACCACATTTCAAACTATATTTATATGTAGGTACATACAGTAAAGAAAAGAAGGATTATGAAGAAAACCACACAAGAAAATGTGCAAATTATGGAGAAAACCGCAGAACTGCAACGCAAGAACGGTTTGGGTGTATTTGTATATTGCGTGTACCATCTTAAAGGACTACATCACTCTTTCAATGAATTCTAGCTACTGGGAGTGACACATACGTTTGTTACGTAATGTAACACAATATATGAGGATGGAACTTATTTTTGGAATTTGCGAAGAGCAATTCAATGAGCAATCGCGTATGGAGAAGTAATACAATTAAAAATATTTCATATCTTTCAGTTGAAACCAGTTTTTTAAGAGTTAGCGAGTTGTATATATCTGCATAATGCATGCACAACAAAATAATGATGTCACAATAATATTTTTGTATAATATTATGCGCATAATAAGTACATTCACATCTAGAGTGGAAAATGTCATTTGAAAAACGAGAACAGTTTGCAATTCTAATAGAATAAAGCATCAATCCACACGTAAATTCAGTAAGTAAGAATGATATGCAGTACAGAACTATAAAAATATTATTATGATGCATGGAATGCATACTCGTACCAAGCAAGGCAAGGATGTTAGTTAAGTATGTATATATACAAGACAACAAAAATTTAATAGCTGACAGAAAAAAGAGATGTGTATAAACTCGCTTAGTACAATAAGCAAAATAAATGGAATGGACTACTCAACGCCTATAAAACATTCACTTGCAGAACTTGCATCATAATAATACAAACATTGTTCTAAAGTAAGCACATAGTACCTATCTCCCTACAGCATATTTTTTATAAATTTTATTAGTTGTTTCCTAAAGAGGTTACTACACTGCCGATTATCAACATAACATTAGATAATTACTCAAGCATATTAATCTCTTTAAAACCAAATCAACATACAAAAGGTAATTCACATTCAATAAAATCACTCTTGGGGGTTTGGGCAATAAATAATTGTTACCCAATTGAAAAACTGATTTTTCCTATATAATAACTCGCTTTTCCAAATGACTGCAGTCATTCAAGCACAAAATAGTAACACAATTTAAGAAATGAAATTAAAGCAGTCGGAAATAATTTTAGAGTATGGTTATTTATGTTTTGTTCTTGATTTTATGCTTAATTGTTGTAAAAAGTAATTACATTAAGATAAATACATTTAACATTGTACTATATACCTAAATGCGTTATTTATTACTACTAGTACATGCTCCATAAATATCAAGCTATTACTGGTTTTACTTTTACTATCAACAAAAGTAATTATAATCTTTCTCAATGTGTCCCATATTATTAACTTGTATCAAACTTCATTAGAACTGTCTCTATTAAGGGTTTAATTACAAATACTAGTTATTATTTACTGCAAATAAGCTGATTATATTTATTTAATACTGACAAGACACGATAGCACAAATGATTAGTTATTGTCATTGTCATTACATATTAGTTAGGCTATCAATATCTATCAGTTATTAGCGTTTGCGGAGTTTAATATACTGACAGAAGACACCATAATCTCTCTCTCGCGGTTCTGCTGATTAATGAGTTAAGGCTATTATGAGTAAGCTTTGATAATTATTGTACCTTGCGTATTCGGAAGAACTGCATTGGGAAACTTGCCCAGGTACGTTAATAAAAGTTGTTGGATGATAATCTCAATGTGACACGACGGTGGTACAGCGATTGTAAATGAGTTAAAGCTGCTAAATAAGATGTCGGTACAACAGGCCCGGTATTATATGATTAAAAGTTAGTTTTAGCACAACTAACCCCGTTAATCACAAAACCCAATGAGTATCATTTTAATTGACACAAGCAGCATGACATTCCCGGACACGTTACACTGAAATAAAAACAATATTCCCATTATTAATTGTTATTGCATAATTTGTATACAAGCATAAATATTTTTAGTACTTAGAAATTTACTTATTATTAGACTACTTTCTATAAATATTAATATTTACAAGTACAAATTGAACAGCACAACCTACCTCCCTTAGCTAAATCTGTTCTAGTCAAGATAAAAAGTAACTGAACTCGTTCTAGGTATTTCTTTAGTGAAATTAATTACTTTGGGGTTGATAAATTGAAATAAACTTCACAGTGTCAACAAGGAAAGTTATACACGCGTTAAACAACCTGAACCAATCGGTTATGGAACGATAATAATTATGAAATACACAAAATAGTCTGAATTACACTGCATGACTGCATTAATATTATCTCTCCTATTTACAGATCACTAAAGCACTTAACCCATTTCATGGTAAACATTATATAGCGTAGTAAAACTAATCCCATCTGATTTAGAAGGCCTTTTTTGTGATATGCGTACCTAAGTGACAAAATAAAATATATCTGGCTCATTTATCACATGTTATACACAATTTTGTTATACTTGATGCTCCCAGATGAGCAAAAACAATAAAATCAACCCAAAGTATACCTGGTTAGTAGAATCACAGCAAAAGACATGGCTTTTGCCGTCCGCATTACATAGAAATGTATGTTAAACCACTAAAACCTATTTGCACAGCGTTTGAGTACAAAGGAGCATTTAGAAATGCAAATCAGGAACCGAGAGGGCCAAATAAAATAATTGGACAGTCTCACTGACAGGAAGACAATAATGATACGTACGCAACTGCTTCCTAGTTGTGTGCTCCTTCTTATCATATTAAAAATGTGAACAATGTTCACATACAAACACACGGAGTTACATACACATACCAGAACATGCACACGTACAATATTGCAGTTCTTGCTTCGTTTATGGTTAGCTAAGCTAAGTTTTAACACAAACCCCCAACAAGAACTACAAGTAGCGTAAGTATGAGGAAAATGACACCGTTAGTAATTAAATCAAGGTAAGCTGTAGACAAACCAGATATATAAGTATAAAGTGAGGTTAATAAGAGCTTGATCAACAAGCATGACCACCAACACTAGAAACTAACTACTGCCTTGGCTTTAATGATTCGTTGTGACTAAAATTACTTACTAAAACTTATTTTTAAGCTTAAAACTTTTTTACACTTGCCTATACAATAATAATTCAACAAGGAGTATTTCTACCACTCTGAATGTAAACTATGGGACTATGGGACACATAAAAACAAAGTACTACAACAACTACTAAAACTTGTACGCATACAATTTACAACTTATCTACCTACAGTGCAAAGAGCAATTACTGCTGTAATATTATTCTTATTCACAAAACAAAGAGTGGTATAAACTATTAAATACCTAAAAGCACACAGACAGTGAAAATGAGTGTACCTAAACACAGAAGTATACGAATGACGCTGTATTATAAATCGGAATTATGTCTTATGTCATAGAAAAAGGATATAAAAACAAAACACGACTAAAAATGATTCATGCTTAGCTTTTTACACGGTTGATTGAAATAATGAACTAAAATAAATGAATATTCTTGTATTATGGCCTAAGGCTCTCCTAGTATGAAAGTAGATGTCAAAACAAGATGTCATTGGCAATCAGGGCCAAACCTACGTACATACGGTGGATTTTCGTATAGACACGACATAAGACAAGACGTTTAGAATGTCTTGGTGTGGTATACACACACAAGTATAAAATCTGCAACATTCAGTCAACTCTTCAAGATTCTGCTGTGCTTTAAGCATTGAAAGTTATATCATATTCATGATAACACATTTACATTTAAGAATCTCAATTGTCTTGGATTGGAACATAAAGAGAGTGTGTAAATAGACACGAACCTTTCTTGACGGTAGGAAGACAAGTCGAAGGATGTGGAAAGGAGAAGTTGATGGACTCACTACTATTCTATTTGTAAATGCAAACTACTAGCAATAAGAACGGCAACCAAACCAACAAACCAGGTTTTTGCTCTCTTATTGCCAATTGAATTTAAATACACAAATTAGCAATGGAATGGTGAAGGGGTGTAGTGTGTTCTGACACTAAACAACTATTACTCTACATTTACGAACTTTAAAACAGTTAAGCACCCAATTCTAAATACACACACGAATGGGAAATATGACTAGAAAATTATAATAACAATATTTCTACTATTATTGTACATAATTATTAACACAAAGTATTTCCCCCCAATCGTGGCACATAACACTCAACTCACACAACTTGTTCCGTTGTTGTCACAGCTGATTCCAATTCCAACATTCTAAAAAGAACGAACCATCAGCCGACAGAAACTCAAAAGTCCTCCGCTGGTGTAAAATTGAACTGACTTGTGGAAACTTGTTAGCTACGTGAATGTGAAGAGGGGTGTAGCACTAACATGGATATTTTTACACTACAGGTTGACTAAATAAAAAAGACAGGTTGACCACGACGGTATTGTCCACAACATTTGCCACAAGAGCCTGTAGTGGGACTTTCGTTGCCAGTCTTTTAGTCTTGACAGGTGAGTAACTGACCCCGACACACTTCCGCTTCCATGTTGCAACCTCTCTCTCCTTCTGACTTGACTTCACAGTTCTTTCGTCTTATTATGGTTCTGCATCAAGTCAGATCAAGTGAGATTGTTTTGGTGTGGTGGTAGTACAAGTAGCTGCTGCTGAAGCCAATACAAGTCTAGTCTGCTCTCTCTGCTGATGATGGTGGTATTCTATGGTATCCTTTGGTCGTACAGTTTGCTGAAGCTTGTGAACTCAAGAAATGCCAATGCACTGCAACATTATATAAACATCAACACACATTATAGTTCTATTACGTTATTACAAACTCACACACACATTCTATGTATCAATATCAACTCAACTCTCATACAAATCCTCTATTCTCTATAGAAATACACACGCTACACGGAAAAATGAATTCCTCCAACACGGGGACCCACACAATTCTCTGACACAACACACACACAAACCACTATAATAAAATAAGTATAATTTTACTATTATCCAACATCGTTAGTCCTGCTGTGCTCCTGCTCCTGCTACACACATACAAACATAAAATATTATAACTCGAAACATACCTTTCTGGTACTCCTACACTTTTAGTTAGGTAGTGCTATATTGTACTAGCATCAGTCTATAGATAATCTAGCCAGAGCCTCAGGGATACATGCAATACCTACGCAAAAGGTATAGCAAAATATAACGTAACCAAACCACCTACTTCTATACAAGAACTGATTGTTGTACTTAGCAATAAACGTATATATATGTTCAAGAACAGCTACCTACTATGTACCTACCTAATTTACCACGATATTAGAGAGAGCGTATATAAAGTATAAAGTACTAAATAGTAGAATGCTGCGATATAATCAGATTTTACCTGGCCGCAGGTATGCAAAGAGCTATTTTCTATAGTGCACTCTGCACATAGAATATAGTGGAGGCAGGAGGAGACGGAGAACTGCTAAAGAGAGATATAATACTACCATGGACGTATGTATACGCTTGATCTACACAGATTGTATTATTCTGGTTGTATAGTTGCCTTCTTTACTTGTGAGTGAATGCCTTGACTTGTACACGGGCTAAATTGAGATACACGATGATACGCATATCACATTATTACATTACATACCTTCACCGTCACCTTACAACAAACTCTATACGTAATTAGTAAAAACATGTCTGCTAATGCTAAAGTAAAGGAAAGATACCTTAATAAAATAAAAGTATGATAAAGAAGATTACTATCGTGTGCATGTTATGCTGTGTAACACACATGCTTCATCATATGTACATTCCCAATTAAGTACTAATGCTTTTCCTAAGCAGATATTTTTAATCCAGATTATAATGTAAATACCTAACAAATTACTATGCAAATTACAATGCATGAAACAGAAACTCTATTATAAATAATATACAAAATGTGCATAGGATCTAATACAATTTTCCAATTATTCGGATTTTACGATGTTCATAGAGGCGTATGCCAAAATGTCAATGTTCCCCTGCCTATATTCTAGAAGCTTATTTGGTTGGTACCTTACCTACACCCAACACGATGATGTAGTATGGGTGATTGGGTAGGTTGGTAGTTGGTAGGTAGTAGAGGTACCTAACAAACTGCACAACAGGATTTTACTACCTAACTAATGTCTCTAACTAATCATTCTCCACAAACACAAGGCCAATTTGTTATAGTCAAGAAACTACGACGCGTACATGTATTTTGCGACATTAAACATGCAACTATACTTTATAGGACGAATATTTGTTAAAATGAGCTGTTTACATCCAAATTAGAACAAAAGCTAATTATACTTCGATTGGATTTGCTTCACGGATATTTCTGCACTGCAAATGTTGCGTAATTGACATTAATTGTATCTATAGATCTACTTTTATTTTCTTTGGATTCTAAACACAACACACTAATAAATAATAATCATATAATATGACTAAAAATCTGCATTAAAATCCTTTCTTTCCTGAAAACATGCCACGGTAATTGAGATTAAAGACCGGAAAACTACTGCACTGCAAATACAATAAAATATTAAACAGTGATGGGAACTAATTTTGGAAACCTGCTTAAAAATATAAACAACTAACTCATACCTGTAGTGGTAGGTGCCGTAGGTCTATTAGGTATAGCTATAGGCTATAGGTAGGTAACGTAGTAGGTACCAACTTGAGAAAGTATATTTTTCATTTATTAAAAATGCCAATACTAGCTCCTTCTATGATACAATGTCATATTCATGTAACGATGATTCTGATCTGATCATTAAAGATGAACCTTTTACTATAGGTAATTAATGAAGAAGTGGACAAACCGGCATATACATACATCTAAATATGAATTTGAACTAACTGAATTTGAACTAAAATAATTACTACGGAATGTATATTCAGGTGTAAGCTTATAGCTTCCGATTTCTTAAACAGATAATGCCGAAAAGGTTATGTATGCATTCTTATGCCATCGGTTGGAAAATGTGTTTGAGAATTAAAGATGAGTATGAATATAATTTTAATATTCATTCACACGTTCATATAATAATACAATACGGATTACGTACTACTTTTTAACATTGAACTTACCAAAATAGATTCAAAATGTTGAAAATGTTCCTAATCAGAGTTTGATGGCACATCTTAATTTTGCAGAACGACTACGTGGATTTTGATGAACTTCTTCTTGACTAGGTACTATAACATGTTTGTTCACAACTTGCCACTTTTTGGTAAACACGTTCTCAATCTCTTGTTGATTGTGCCACGATGTAGCATTTCGATACTTTTGACTCATCGTCCTGCTTACAGGTTCATCCATGTCGATGCCCACTAAATTTCGCTTAACGATTCTGTCCTGAATAATTATACATAAAAAATCAATTACAAAAAGAGTATACCAATAGAGAATGTAAAATATAATGAACAAGTGTGAAACAACAAAACAAACACAATACATAAAACGTACTTCAAGGGAGTGAAATGTTAAAGTAACCAGCCTTCCTCCTGGCTTCAGAAGTTCATAAGCCAATTGTAAACCTTCATGAAGTTCATTCATTTCATTATTTACAAAAATACGAATAGCCTGAAAAGTTTTAGTTGCCCCGTGAGTTGGTCTTGCTAATTTGTCGAGTCGCATTTCTTTATCAAGTACAGATGCGACAAGAGATGCTAATTCTGATGTAGTTTGTAAGCTTTTAAACATATATCTTGATTCTATGATAGCTCGTGCAATTTTCTTGGCTTGTTTCTCTTCACCATATACCTGAATCAAAGAATTGGGCCATTAATTAATAATATTTGAAAAGTAGAATTATTTATTAGCATTTTTTACAAATGCAAATGGTATATGACACCATGAAGATAATAAAACCTTTAATATTCTAGCCAAATGATATTCCTCAATATGTTCAATAACGTCCGCAGCACTAGGCTGATCAGGAAAGCGTGACCCGTCCATTCTCATATCTAAAGGTCCATCTTGACTGACACTGAAACCTCGACTTCCATCGTCGAATTGCATAGAAGAACAACCAAAATCAAACAATATTCCATCGACTGAAATGTAAAAGTTTTAAAACGTTAAAAATGGCAAATATAATCTTAACACAACGGATCTTGTAAAAAATACCTTGAGTAACATCATGCAATTTCAGTAGTTGACACAATTCACTGAAGCGTCCTAAAATTGGAACGAACCGTCCAGGATACTTTTTAGATAAATCGAGCCCCATTTCAAATGCAATCGGATCCCTATCGACACCAAATACTCTCAGACTATCATGAGATTGGAGTAAAGACTGGGTGTGTCCTCCAGCACCAAACGTCATATCAACAATGGTTTGTCCTAATACAAGTAATCAAGTAATAATATTTATAATATGCATGGCAAGAATAATTTTCTATATAAAAAATTGTACATATTAAGACAAAGACAAAAATGAAAATAATGAAGCTGTTACAGATAAGTCACATATATTAACCTGGCAATGGATCCAGAAAAGCTAGCACCTCTCTGCTCATTACTGGTGTGTGTGGAGGTTCTTCTTGTTTCATTGCTTCATTTTTGATACACATTTTGCAACTTGTCGAGTGAAATCCCATAGTCTTTTCCACTGCATCGTTAATAGAGGCTATGAAACTCGATTTTTTGAATAATGCAGTTTTGAAACGCAAATAAATATGCCGTCTTGTAAAGAAATGCAAAGCCATTATTTGAAGACGAACGGATTCAGGATTAACTAGGAACAAAGAAGACGTAGAATTTAGTGAACAAATTATAATAAATCATTAATAACGATTTTATAGTTGCGTAATTAGAAATAAGTTACTTACCTACTAAATATTATCTATACAACATGACAGTGTATTGATATACTACAGAGAATAAGTGAAGGAATTATTTGCTTTGTTTAGTTGGGACTAGATATATTTGCTTGCTTCGAGTTCGGGGTGTTCAATACTCTATCGCTTTTGTTTTCTTCATTATTTAAATATGCTAAAAAATCGTTAGAAACGACCTCCTGACATTCAGATTCGGATAATCCTATAATGAAATCACAACATATTATTTTTCAATTCAACCCGTTATTTTACTAATAGTAAAATCCTACAATTTACCAGAGGCAGATGATTTTGCGGACGTGTGAAATACTTTTTTATAGTAATCCGTAGAGATACGATTTAAACTTGAATGGACTGACTCGTTCGATGACAATTTTTCTGCATGGGGTTTCAGGAATTCAGGGCCAACAGCAGTTCGGATATACTCACCTAAGTCTCTGTAAATAAAAACAAAATTTTAAATTAATATTGATTGCATTTAAATTGCAATTGTGTATTGTATGCTGTCAGCTGAACTACCCAAATAACTACCTACCTACGGTTTTAACTGCAGGATAGCTTACGCTTACACAATAAATTATGTGATTTATCCATTTATCGCACATGTTAAGTAGGCAATAAGTTTAGTTAGCACGTTCACGCTAGCTACTACAGTACGTAACTGACAGAAAGTACCAAACCATGCATCACATAAATAAAAAACTTACAATAGGAATCTTGTTTATAATTATCATTATCATTAGATTTAGTTATTTTGCAAAATTTGGACAAAATTAAAGTTGATTATGAAAATAAACATCAAATTCATTGTTACATAAAGCAATTCTTTGATTCATGCTGAACCGATTGATGTTAATTTCAGATTTTAACTAATCACAGTTGACGAGCTATTCACGTCTTAAAAGCTGGTCATTTAACATTGTCAACATAATAAATATACATTTATGAAAGCTCTACTGCAGCAAACAGCAGAGCATGCAAATTTTGTAAATACAATTTAGTGGCTTACCTTCCAACTTTACTCCGGTCAAGCGGCCACTTTTCCAATAACCGAATGAAATTCTTATATAAGGAAGTGTTCATTGAAAATTAATCGATAAAGTTTTGCAACTCTGCTCTTTAAAAAATTAAAATTAATCAGTCCTATCCGTGAACCGCTGCGGTAACTGAAACTGAAGGTTGACGCTGACGGAGATCACAATTTCATGCTGAACGAATAGTTTAAAAGTTACGCGGTCAAATGTACATGTGAACATCTTTTACTTCCTTACCACATTATACACCAACGTCAAGTTTAAGAAGATGCGAATCATTCAGGCTCTACCCAGTAAACATAATACTTTATTCTATTCAGCGCATATTGCACTGATATCAAACGATATAGCAGAAATGAAGAATGTGAAAGAAGCAGAGGAAAAGATTTGCGTATGTCAGCAGATAATGATACATAAATATTGATTGTGTTCTATATTGCAAAATTTAATGTCCTTTGATATACGCAAGACAAGACGTTTGCTTATCCCAAGCAAATTAAATCGTGTGGAAGCGGTGTATATTGTATAACAAAAATGTCTAACGGGACAGAAGCAGAAGAAAAAATGCACTTATCCCAATCAAATTTAATCATGTCGAAGCGATTTTAAAAATACCTAACACTAACGGGAGAGAAGCAGAAGTAAAAATTTACTTATCCCAAACAAATCAAATCGTGTCGAAGCGGTTTTAAATATATCTAATGGGACAGAAACAGAAGAAAAAATTTGCTTATCCCAAACAAATTGAATTATGTTGAAACGGTTTTAAAAATATTTAATGGGGCAGAAGCAGAAGAAATAATTTACTTATCCCAAACAAATCAAATCGTGTCGAAGCGGTTTTAAATATATCTAATGGGACAGAAACAGAAAAAAAAATTTGCTTATCCCAAAAAAATTGAATTATGTTGAAACGGTTTTAAAAATATCCAATGGGACAGAAGCAGAAAAAATAATTTACTTATCCCAAACAAATCAAATCGTGTCGAAGCGGTTTTAAAAATATCTAATGGGACAGAAGCAGAAGAAATAATTTACTTATCCCAAACAAATCAAATCGTGTCGAAGCGGTTTTAAATATATCT
>JABASD010003259.1:0-21095 GCA_019776165.1 Pogonognathellus flavescens
TAATATATAAGACTGCAATTACTTTATCGCTTTCGGTTAAGCTTTTATCTCAATAATAATAACAATAAAAATAATCATAATCATATCAAGATGAGATGAGTGTGCGAACTTTAACTGAAAAGTGTAACTCTTTGCTATAATTTCATATCAGACTGAAGCAAAATGTAATTTCTGAGTGTGTTGTCGCTTGGAATGAGTTTTAAGTCAGTTTGCTCCATCATAATAGAAGATATAACGTGTTGAATTGTAGCAGAAGTGTAAGAAAGCATTACTAATCCTTTTCTGTATGTTTTTCTCAGTTCTCTCTCTCTCGCTGTGTTTTAACGTTAGAGCTGCCACAGTTAAACAGCAAGTGTTCATTGCTCATGAAATTTAACGTTGTCTCTGTATAAGTCTTTAATGTTAATGCTAATGTTAATAGAACTACACTCTACACTTTTAGGTAGTTCTGTTATGTAGTGTTGCTTGTTCATGTGTTGTTGTATATAGAAATACTTACAAGTGAAGTGAGTATAGTATATTATAAGAGTATGGTGTGTAATGCAATGTAATAATAATGTAACGTAATGTATAACATTTAAAGTGGCTCAGTCAGTCAGTCTTGTGTAAAATAATGCACAAGAGATAGGAAAAGGCAACACTAATGGAAAACTACGAGTCAAGGGCGTTTATCAAACAATAAAATGGAATGACATGGCATTTAGTACTGTTGCAGTTCTTAGTACAGGAATAACTCGCATATAACTATAAGAAAACTCCAATTTTACACGGTTCATACTTACACTACACTAGAAAATATATCTTGTGGATATATCTAGTACTAGTTCATGCTTTAATGGATAAATCCTAAATCTATTGATTATTCCACACTGTACTCACTCAATTCTCCTTTTCTTATCACAACATTTTAAATGCGTAATACAATTGAAGTACAGTATTACTAAGTACGCTTCAACTAAAAGAGTCAGATTGGTTTTCCATATTTTCACACTGAAAACTCAGCTACGGCAGTAATAATTTAAAAACAAATATTCCTAAAATCACACTGTGGTATGTAAAAGTCAGTAGAAAATAAATTTAACAAAGTTCTAAATATTTTGTACCAAATTCTATAGATCATAATATGATCCATCATCGTGTATTCATTATATTATCTGTGCGTTTATAATTAAAGCATTTATATTTGAGATAAACTAACATAAAATGCGAATGCATTTTATGCACTGGCTTGCTTAAAAAGTGAAATTCCTTGTGTTTAGCTCATGGTCCATGTGAAAAGTGTTGCGTCCTCAATTGATGAAGTGATACAATAATGACTATAATTTAACTCTCAAATAAGCATTTTTACAAAAATACACTTACAAATGAACGTCCCACTGAATTTGAAACGTGTGAAATGCATTGCACTTGTGAACTATACTTCGCATTTATATTATGTAAAAAGTGCAAATAATTTTTTCCTGTGATGATAAACACGAAAAAAGCTTTTCGGACGTTGTATCTCAATTTATCATTTACACGATGACTGTAGTGGTATACGGGATAAGATAAATACACAAGATAAATGAAATATGATACAAAGCTCTATATAAGTAAAGCTGTAGCTGTGTGCATATTTATTATATGACACATTCGTGTCATGAGCATGACTCTTGTGTTCGTGTCCTCTTTATGGACATTAGTGTTAACCTGTTAACTACTTTTGGAGGAGGTAATGCACTAATACTGCACTCTTATCTTACATTACGATGAAATGTGCAGCAATTCATTTCTTCAGGAGTTTTAGACTCCTGCTGAAGTGACTCCAATCAAAATGATTGCATTTATACACTACTACTACTACTACTTGCTTATTAACTGCATTTGCGTCACTGTATGAATCCGTATATGCGTTTAAAAAGTCCTTGTATGTTACTTTGCACTATAATCCTGCACACACGACTTCAACATAAGGATTATATAGTACGGTAGTAGTATATATACGTATATGGTTATTTATGATTATTTTATAATGATGTTAGCTACAAACTGGTCTGTTGTGTATAATGAAATGGGGGTGGTTCTGAATTTGGCTAAGATTATAGACTAATAATCTTGTAATTCCACCTGAGCTTATTTTTTATCATCATTACGACTACTACACAGTTGTTGAATGATGACGAACGTCATATTCCGTTCTATCCTACTATACATTTGATCATATATGTGTACCAAGTACCTATATCGATATACCTAACTCTTATTTATATAGAATTGTGTTTACGTATGTCATGTCTCACAAAAAACATGCCTACTGTACTTACATACTTCTTATGATTCGAGTGTGGTAATGTCTCATACTCATTTCTAAATTTAAAGTTTACGTGTGAAGGTTGTGTCGCAGCACATTTTACTTTAGTCTGGTAGTCAATGGCAGACTATAAGGTGAATGAGCCTATATCTTCAACTAACTAACAATAAATCATTTTTATACAACTGTTGGTTGAAATAATTTAGTAAAATAATGAAATCCATGTAATACTGAGACAGGAGCTCCATTGTAATGAGAAACTGTACAAAAAATTAAATTGTAAAAGCAGAATACAGATTTTGGTCATTTCCTATACACAATGAAGTATTATCTTGATATTTTGTAAACGAGAAGGCAAGTGGAGATAATTAGTTGATTTATGAACTAAAATGCATGTAGTAAATAATCCTGCACAAATGCATGTGCTAATTATGTGTAACGAATCTGTCAAAAGTTCCTGCCGAACTACAACTCTTTTCAGGAGCAACAAGTGCTGCTACTGCTAAAAAATCCTTGAAAGAGTACGAGAGATATAGATGGACGCATTTGCAATGATTTGGCATTCAAGAAACTTTTAGTTGATTCACAACATGTATGTAATATGCATTATGTATTTGTATGTTGGCATATTATTTCTATTTACTTAAAGGAACACATACACAGAATCATGAAATATAATGCGAGGGTATTTTATGTATTATTTTTATCATCCCTGTCAATCGCACATTCTCTCAAGCTACACAAAACATGACAGTCTCATTCATTTCAATGGTCAATACTAATTCGAAGGTCTTTTCCTTTTTGCATCTCATTCTCTCACCTAACACACACTCTAGTCCACATATGCTATTCTTAAACACACACAGTGCTTCGTCAATCTATATAAAACCTATATAGGTAAACAGAACTGTCAGAACTCACACTATCTAATAAGGATATAGCACAATCACCTAACCTATAGTACCTGGAATACATTCTGTGTCGGACAGGATAAGAAAAAATATTAGCTTACTGTATCCATTTCTGTTTCTAACTATAGTTAGACCAACAATAATAAATTTAACTAACTCCAATAATGTTTAGGTACATTAAGTAATAAAATTTACGATGGACTGTATGCAGTAAGTATCTTGTTAGTGCATTTATTTAATGTGTGTGTGATATTTGTGTATAGCTATTCATACTACTCACACACGCTAATTAAATTCATTATCAGCTAAATGCTTAGCTATTAGATGTTTATTGCAAAGCTAAAAATCTTATCATTTTCATAAACACCAAATGTTTACGAAACTCTGACAGAATACACCTTTAGCCTTTAGGTATATAAAGTATGTTTATTCAATATTTATGTCTCGATTCTCCAATTTTTCAATATAACATTCTCCAATGTTCATTTTCTGGCAAGTACCTAGCATCTCTTTATTTCTTCCGCTATGGATTTTATTCAGTTTCTTTACAACTGCTTAATTAATCTTATATTTACAATTACCAGTCTATAGAAACCTATTAGCATTAGCAATCGTTCTTCATCGCATTAGAAAAATATTAACAGCAATTTAAAGCAAGAAATTATTAAGTTAGGTGCAACATTGCTCCAATAGAGTTTCTTTACTTTTTGTTTCAACATTTTGCCGTGAAACTCTGGAAAAATAAAAACATAGCAACCGACCCTTCCTTCTTTAAACTGATGTGTATAAAAATACATACAAGTTGTATATAAGGGTATTCATGATTCATCATAATTTATGTAGCTAACAAGAAAATGCATCTCTGTCATTATTCTCATTATGTATATTTATTGTTACAATTAACAATTATTTATCTGTTAAGCTTTTATTTTGTGAAGCAGATGCATATAGACATGTATATTCGTCTATAGTAGCAGTTTTTATGTAATTACATATTACGTGGATGGGAAACAGTTATTGACATGACATTACTTATCAATCTGCTAGAAAATCGCTGGCTCACTCACTCAAACAAAGTAGCTGAAGTAATTTACAGTAGCAGTGATGTGTTTAATGACTTCGTGTTGCAGCTCGAGAGAAAAATGTAATTACTACAATCTCTCTCTCGCTCTCTCATCGTCTACCACACAGTTAGTTAAAGTTATAGTGCTTTATTTTACCACGTTGTTTATTTTACTACCTGAATTGAATATAATTAACTTGTGGTAGTGTGATGTGGGGGAAGTACATAAATGCATCATTTCATTTCACATATATTGCTATATATATAAATATATATATACTCTTATATTATTATACCATATACCTCCGCACAAAGAAGTGAGTCGTAATTTTTCTATAGTAAATACCAATAAATGCATCCTACTCTGCAATTACTTCGTAAGAGATGCAGGCGATATAACTAGTATACTAAAAACACATGTGAAATGTGCTGGTTGTCAGAATCACCCACAGTTTACGTAGACAATATACTTTTATTGTTATTCCACAGTGGCAGGTGAAGGTTAGCTTTTATTTAGTCCTAATTGTAAAGGCATCGTTTAAAAATGCTCAAAATTGCAGACTGCAGTTAAGAAATTGGTTTCATTACTATTCCCCTATACTACTTTGCTACTTTATTATAGTGTGGCTACTAAAATACTTTGATTTTTCATATAAAATGCTAATTGATACTTATAACACGTACAAAAAGCACGTAGGGATACACAGGTTGCATTTGCAATGATAAATAATCAATTACCGCAAATCTGATGAAAAAATTAAAAGCATTATCCTGTTGTAGCAAACATAAGCTTTGAAATTTCCTTATTGCATTATTTGTTGTGAATGGATCAGAAGAAGTAAGTGGTACAGAGCATTTTAGGGAAATGAAAGGCTAATAAACGTAGTGTGAAATCTCAAATGCAAAAAATGCAATCAAAGGGTACTCTGTATGTGTAAGTAAGCTACAATGTATTTCCTTTTATTTTTATAAGATTTTTTACTTTACGATGTGAGTGTGAGCGTGCACTTTGATTTCAGAGGAAATGACTCTATTTAAATTCCTATTGCCTATATACTTAATCACAAACAGTGTAAGTATAACTGTAGCTGTCTATAATAATATTTCTCCTTATGTACATGTTTTTGTCTATTATTTGTAAAGTACACTGTCATTGTACTGTGGCACACGTTCCTACAATAAATGAAATAAAGACACCGAAAGTAAACCAATGGATGACGTGTCGTAAATGGGCAAATACTCATAATAAGTTTAAGACATTCAGGAAATAAAAGTATTTCAGTAGTTGCACTCGCAAAAACTCTTAACTACAAATGTGTCCATCCATGTCGTTATTAGAAACATTTTGTATTTCTATTGCTATACTATGTTTGCTTTACCGTTTATTTAGTATACAAGGAATTTCTACTTTTGTACTATAAAGTACAAGCTGTACAGCACAGCAGGGGTACATGACACATATATACTATACCTGTATGTATATATGTGTAGATTTTAGTGGTATTTTACTAGTAGCTGTAAAACTAGATGAAATTACCTCAAAACTTTTTATGCGGTTTACACATGTTGTACACACGCGTCATTCCGTAGGTGCATTTGAACATTTACACACACTGTCATAAAATATTCACTACTGTAACTTCAAATTCAATAAAACTGCCAAATCGATGCACATAACGATCAATAAAACATTTCCTATGTAAATGCAATATTATTAACATGAACGTATTATTAAGGATTGTATATAGAAAGATATTATTAACACAGCCGTCAGTAAGTAACCGGATTAAAGTTAATTGTATTTAAACCCAAGATTTATATGACAGATTTTAAAAGGATTATTATATACAATACACACAGTATTACATGTAAAAATGGGTGTAAGTAAATGGTTAAAAAGTATTTACTCACGTTAATTGTCACCCATAATGAAATATTGGTTTACCCGATGAATTTGGTTGGGTTTTTCCAATCTCTTGTGTATTGTAACTATAATATCATTATTTGTAGGTGTCGTTCGTATGTATGTCATATATTTCATTATAAATTACACTACACGTCTGTACTTATCTTGGCATATTACATTGCAAATAAATAAAAAAGTAAAATTAAAGAGAGCGTTTTTGGATAAGTACTGATATGTACTTTTTGGATTAATGTAATGTAGTATATAGGTATATGTAAATTCTCGACTTTCGTACGCGATTTACAGTTTATTGTGTGTGAATTTACAGGCGTGACTTTGCGTCAAATCATTTGCGAAATATAAAAATGGAAATTCGAGCATTTACGCAAATTTTGCACAGTCGACAGCGTTTAGAGTGGTGGAATCTTTCATTTTTTAATGTCATTGCGTCTACGCTACTTCGCACAAAGTTAATTTTAGGAGTAATGTGCAAGAATTTAATGCAAATCGAAGCAAAACAATCTTTTTTAAAGATTCTGTGCTGCTGAAGCGCACAATTGTTTTAGAAAATCGTTGTGAAGTATACAGGCATAATATAGGCTCTAATCCATGTATTTCACACAATGTCTACAGTAAAGCGAAGTTTCAACCTAAAAACGAAAGGTACTTACAATACAATAAGTAAACATATAGACAAAACTCGAGAGGAACGCCATTATTATAACACTGCATTAATTTCGTCGTATAGATACATATAAGCTGCACATAGTAGCAGTCATCCCGTCACTATATAATTGCAGAATGAATTAAACTCGGCCAACCAATACAAATGGGCTCATTACAAATGTATGTTGTGAATTCGTTTACTTAAAGTTCTTGTACAACACGTCTATGCACACACAGATAGTAATAACTACGCCAAAGTAACTACAAAGTGTTGTAGCAATAGTACAATGAAGATACATCACGCTAACTGCCTACTGGTGCTTTATGGCATGAATTAAGTAAATTTACTCAACTATTATAACCATAAGGTACTTTATAATTGTGAATCAAATTGATTTGCATATTAAACATGCACCACATAATATAAAGTCGCTTTGTATTGTAACGTAAAAAAGGCACTGTGCTTTAATTTAAAAATCGCTGTGTACAATTCATATGAAATTTAAATTCATTCCTTGAAGCTTTGGTTTTGTTTTAGCATTTTAGTTATAGTTATTTGCGTACAATTACTTTTTGTACATAATACGCGGCTTTCTTGCAAATTATGCAACTGTTTACACATCGGTAGAAATATACAGCGTTGATAAAGTGCAGTCTCCACCTTTTAGGCAATTGTATGCAAACAAAGACGTTTTTCTTCACCTCTTCTTGTAAAACAGAAAGTAATGACAAACAATCGTCAATGCGTGTCATTAAAACGCAACTTTTATTGTCGGAGTAGAAATTATCTAAAGCTCGAATAATTTTTTGTTCTTTAGTTAATCCACAATTTGTATTTTTCTATTTTGTACATACAATGTATATAAAGCGATAGATATACTTATACTAGAACATAAATCATCCTGAGTCAGACACAGATTGAATAACGATTTAGTTGTGAAACTTGAATTTTATGGATGATTTGATTACATCTTGATAATAATAATATGTAAAGATATCAGAGAAATCAACACAAGTAGCTCTACCAGTAAGTACTTGCATTTATTCACAATAATTTTTATATAAAAGGTGGATTTGATGATCATGATATTCTTATTAAGAAAAGAGTTGAACTGAGAAAAGAGTGGTAGGAGCATGGAGTGTTTAGCACTGGCAATAAGCAATTTTGCTCAGGTGTGTTGTCAAGTGAAGCGAGTTGATTTTGAAGCAGGAGGAGTTGCATGCAACGTCAAAGTTCAGTTAACCTTCATTGTTGTTGCCATGCTGTGGTATTAGTCGAGTGATGATCTGATGATGTGCGGAGTGTAATGCTGTAAAAGCCAACAGCTATTATAATAAGCACCAACTTTTATTCCAGTGCAGATTCTAAAGTGCACCTGTCTCAATCACACTTTGTAGTTGGTGCTTTCTGATTAAATTAACCTTTTGCCTACATCTATTATGTATAAGCAGTCATATGTCTAAGTGGAATATGACAGGAACCGCAGAGACACATAGAACCAACCCAGAGAGAGAGACAGAGAGAGTGCAAAATTATAAGTAACTTCAATCACATGCCTTGCCGCAAATAACATTAATGCTAATTTGGTTTTCTGCTTTCATTTACTCATTTATATGTCACTATCAGAATCACTACCTTTCATATGTATTACTCTTAGTGTGTCGTGTAAAACCTTTATATAAACCGTAAATCTAATTTTGATGTGATGCCTAGTATATTCACAAGTGTAATAATATATGCTCACATATGTAATTTGCAAGGTGTACTGTGTAAAAGTTAGTAAAAGTAATTAACATACTGCACAAACAATAATATTGATTGTTGTGGTGTATTTTGTATTCAAATCTTTAGATTTTGTATTAAATGAGAGTATTTTAAGCTACATAGTTAAACCATTTGTTCACGATTCATTGTTTAATTCAATAGTATGTCATACCAAGTCATATAAGTATGTCTATAGCTTTTTGAAATATAGGTTTTTTCTCAGTAAATGCATTTAGGTATGCATGTCAGTAAAAACGATTCTTTTAACATATTAAAATTTTAATTTGACAACAAATATCAGAAAAATGTATTATAATTTAAAAGTATAAAGTAATTAGTATAAAAATGTTAAAAATTACAGATATTTATAAGTATAAAATATGCCTAAAACGTTTTAAAAGTTTGTAAAACATTTTTAATTGTTTAAAGTAATTAGACTGAGTTTTATATCAGTGCGGTTAGTGTAAATGTTTATTTTAAGTAAAAACTGATAATATTTGATAATGGTATATATACAGATTCCATGAAACGATGAAACTGCGCAGTTACGTGAGAAATAACTGATTAAACTGTTATCACACCTTATTAGCATTAGCATACAACTCAATTCTATTAATAACCATGCTGGTACTTAATTTTGTGACCTACACTTAAATTACATTACCAAAAACAAAAAATCCACATGAGCATAGCTTGCTTGTTATAATCCCACTCACAAAACCACTCTCCGCTTATCTTTGCACTTGTAGTCACATTTTATCCAACGTTTAGTGTGTGGAGTGATTATTTGTTCATGTAATGTAAATCCATGTCGTATATATAGGTACAGATCTAAATTAATGTACATATATAAGTACAGCACAGTACTTAAGAGAAAAAGCACGCAGAGCGTTTTAGTAGATTAAGATGTCAAGAATGAAGAATTGACTTTTCCATTCTCTTCTTTACAATGCACTACTCGTATGATTTACATACAAACTGGTTAGAATGCGTATAAGTAGAGTGATGGTGGGGTTTATAACATAAAATGAAATATCCTTAAGAAGTAAAAGCTTAGTAGGTAGATGCTGTCTCTCTGTGTGTATAATTAAATGTTAAAGCAATTTGTCCGTCTTCATTATATGACGACGTCGCTTTATGCAAATACTCACCTGAGCTTACAGTCTGCATTATTGTGATCCTAATTAAAAAAGACAAGGATATTATCATCCTCTTCTGGATTTCATGATGCAGCATAAATAAAATGACGTGTTTAACTCATCAGTCACCTGAGAGCATTAAGTTCTACACTACACATCGTAATCACATGCCTGTGTGCGTAAAATTCAATGGTGAATTACTCACTGACCTAATTTTTATATGCAATTGTCACATTTATTTAAAAACAAGTTATTTTTACAATATAAAATTGTTTCATCACAGACATTCACCGGGATAAGTAAATACTCATTTTTGGAGATTTTGATTACATTGATTTTAAAGATAAAGGGATTATAATTAATAATAGTTACTTTAGAAGGTACAATTACTTGTACTGCTTTTCGATTGACATGTTCTTCTGTGAGCCTTTCTGCATGATCTTAGCTACAGCCATTTCAAAGTCTTCTTGTGTTACATGAACGCGTCTCTCCCGGAGAGCGTACATTCCAGCCTCAGTGCAAACGCCCTTCATCTCCGCTCCAGATGCACCAGGCATAATTTCTGCAATCTTTCGCAGGTTGATACCACGGGTTAGATTCATTCGACGGGAATGGATTCGCAGAATATCTAAACGTGAGTCTGCATTTGGCGGAGGAAACTCGATTTTTCGGTCAATACGACCAGGACGGATTAGAGCAGAATCTAAGATATCTATACGATTCGTGGCCATGATCACCTAAAATAAAAACCGATTTTATAATTTGTCGTATAATGAATTCACATAAATTACTTTCTCCTACTATGAATTATTTTTTGACATTTGTTTGTTTAGGTTTCTTATAAATATTCACAGTCCAATTTAGTTTTGGTTAATACCTTGATGTTTTTGGTAGTTTCAAACCCGTCGAGTTGATTAAGGAGCTCCAACATTGTACGTTGCACTTCGGAATCTCTTCCAGAATCAAGTCGAGACGAGCCAATGCTGTCGATTTCGTCCATAAAGATAATTGATGGTGCATGCTCTCTGTTGAACAAAGTATACGCAAATAAATAACCGGAAATAGTTTTTCAATCATAAAGCGTTTTCTGTTTACACGATAACACCTATCGATTACCTTGCCATGATGAAAAGTTCTCGAACCATTCGGGCTCCTTCCCCAATGTACATTTGTACCAACTCAGAACCCGATACCCGAATAAATGTACACGCAGTGTGATGTGCAACAGCTCGGGCCAGCAAAGTTTTGCCTAATCACATTAACCATCAAATTAAACTTCAATTTGTTTATTTCTATGTAAATACATACACATAGGTACACAACTTACAATACATATATATACACACAGGTATTATAATAATATTAGGAGGTTAGGTAAAGGGAATTTGTTTTAATGGCACAAACCTGTTCCTGGAGGTCCGTAAAGCAGAACTGTGAAGAAGAAGCAAATGAAAATATTTTAATTCTAATGAAATTGAAAATACATTTCACATAATTTTTCTTAAACAACAGAAAAATGCAGACTACCTCCTTTGGGTTGATCTATACCCAGAGCATCAAACAATTCTGGGTGTTTAACCGGAAGCTCGATAACTTCTTTGATCTCTTTTATTTGTGCATCCAGTCCACCCACCATTTCATAAGTTGAGTCAGGGACTTTTTCAACCATCATGAGAGACACCAGAGGGTCAAGTTTGTTTGGTAAGAGCCGGTGAATTGTAAAATCCTCGTATCGAAGAGCAACTCTACTGTTTGGAGTCAACGTGTCGATATCGATGTTTTTGTCAACTTGCACGACAAACTTTTCGCCATATAGTTGAATAAGAACGGTTCTTCTTTTCGTGTCAAATGCTCTAACAACGGTACCGATGTAAGATCCCTTTTCCTGCGTTATAAGTTGTAGTTCGTCTCTCAACATTCGTACTGTGACAGAAAACAGTTTTAAAATGTCTTGAATAAATTAATTAAACACAAGGAAATCTCAGGTAGGATATTGTACAATTATTAGGTACTTTTCGAATTAATGTCATCTCTGTTTGCTTTCAAACGACCGAGGTTTTCCCTTTTTTCAGCTACAACCATTTCCATCTCTTCGATTTTGGTTAATAAGCGTTGTTTAACGCCAGGACCCGGTGAATCCCCCTTCTCCAGAGGTATGTTCGGGTTGCTGCGTTTATTAGGCGCCATCGATCTCCTGTCCCACAGTACCTTCCACTTGTTATTTTTCAAAACTAAAATATGGTCTTCACGATATAGATTAACTGATATTAACACGTTCGATTTACAATTATTACTTCACTTGATATTTGAAACGGGATCTAGAAGAATTTTACAACACAAAAATAGAAAACGCGTATTTTGGGTGACAATATCCACAAATGACCAGTCATGTCACAACGCTAAAAATCTCAAAGAAACAAATACAAATTGTCAAATATTTTATAGCTAATAGTTACCCCGTTACCCATAGTAAATCTTCAAGCAACCAAAATGAAATATTCATTTAAAAATAATTAAAAGAGGATTTGTGTAGAAAGTTAAGGCAGCATATTATAAGCATTACATTTACATTACACATATTGGTAGTATCTAAACCAAAGATGATTTTGTATAACTACACATTGCACAAAGTGGTATAACATTTTTTCGCTTGTGTACGGCAATAAAAATAATTTTTATGCCGGTATTACTATTACATTGCGGATTAAATGCAAAGAGCATTTGGTTTTCAATTAAGTGCACCGATACCTTTTTATGTGTTGTATGAATACGAATGAATAATTTTTGCTTAAAAATAAGTGGTGGGATCGATGGCGAATTTCTGACTTTATATTAATATTTATTCAATCAACCAGATTAAAATTTGGAGCATACATATTTTTCATACTGATACACTGCAATGCTAATGCTATGTACCATTATGCATGTTTAGGCATTGGAGAAGTCGTTGTTTAATTAAATGACAGTAAAAACCTGAATTATGTGTACCGTGACTTGTTTAAATCTGTCATTTCAGTGTCAAGGGGAAACAATTGTTTATAGACACTTGTAAAAGCGTATTTAAATGACTTGAACTTGATGAAGCATAGCTATACGTTCTGTATACATAAATAGAAATTTACTTTGCAGTGTTTGCCTGTCAATTGCTTACTCACAGGTCTCAAGTCTCAATACATAAAAGTCAAATAATGCTACTAAAGTGCAAATGTTTGTACATGGAAAAGTTGACGTGTGATTGTGCACACAAATGAATGTCAAACAAAGAAAAAGGTTCAACCTCTGCGAATGAGGCATTTCACTTTGCAGTTAGCAACACCACCATCACCGTGTGTTTGCAAATGTTTTCAGTCTGATTAGACATCATAATAATATTATTATACTACTGTTTGTACTATGATTCTTTGCAAATTGCAAACTACCTGAGAATAAATACAGGTAAATATGTTTGTGCATGTATAAAGACTAACTTCATTCACATACTAACGTAGAAATGGAAGAACATATGTTTACTTTATTCGGTTGATTTTCTCTTTGTATATAAAATATTTTACATTTCAGTTTAACATTCATGAATATATTTCATGTAGGTTTATGACAGAAAAAGCTCATGCTTATACCCTTCATAAATACAAATGACGCTGTAAAACCTTTTTTCGTGTATTTTAACACAATTCTATCCATTCTAAGGTTACATGCACTGAATTTTTCATTGACATTGACTTTGCGGTTTGAATATTAGATTTATTTTATTTGGTCGTCATTGTGTACGTAGTCATTGCTCTTTTCTCCTCTAGAATTACTAAACGTGATCTTCAATCGACCCAGCTTCCAGTTGCTAATGTCAATCTGACAAATACGCCAATAGCAATGGCAGTCATTTACTTTTTCACTTATTTCCAGGATTTCTTTATTAAGAACTTGGTTCTCGAACTGTCTATAACCCTTTTGCAATTCACTCTGGCAATAACAAAAGGTATCCCATGGCAAGTGAACAATAGTCGCTTCAATCTAAATCCGGCTTGTCAAGTCAAATGAAATCAGATCAAAGTCACACCGAACAATAAACTTTCATGACTTATTTTCTGCTTTTCTCTTTGAGCTCCTGCTTGTCAGTACAATACGTACTTAATGTACTACTACATGGCACAACAATATTACTCCACACACAAATGCGTTGACAGCATGAAAAAAATCAAAGAAAATGCTAAGAAAAGTTCCGAATAGCACAAAGAACTTTATAAGAATCCTTTATGCCCAAAAACAGTCAAAAAGCATACACATCACTACAAGAAACACAAATCTCTCCATGTACGCCTACGTAAGTACATGGGGAACAAAGAAAGTATATTTATACATATCTCCTTTTTGCTGTTATGAATCAACCTCTTCCACGCAGATCTGAGAAGACTATCTGTAATTCCAGAAAAACAACGCTATTTTTATAATTATATAAGTTGGAGATATTAATAATAGGCTTAAGGTTTAAGACTTCTATTCTTACATACTGTATTCCTTATCTGTACAAGCATAGACCTATTTCACATAAAATCTGAAGTTCTTTTTGTATGTACGTACATCCCTAAGAAATGAGATATTGTTAGAAAAACAAGTTGACAGTTTCGTCATAAAATATGTTTTCATAACTACAAATGCCAGTAAATACCGCAACAGAACACAAATGAAAATTTACTAGGTACATCAGTGCTTAGGTACTTCTATAGATAACATCTGCAGACAATGCGTTGTATGAATCTGTTCTGTTATGTGTTTGCGTATTTTGTATGTGTTTTTTGCTAAAAGCAGCTGTATACTGAGCAAAGTCATTTTTACATGTATACTAGGCACTGGTGGCTCATATTTATTGTTTACAAGCTAAAAGTAGCTTTTCGTGTTCTACATGTAGTACTGTAGCACTTAGGTATACTATATATAAAGGCATACCTACTTGTTCCGATATAAAGATATACACACTCACTCAACTACGCATTCTGCTACGACGACGATGACTTTGACTCAATGAGAAAAGGACAAACCAAAGCGCACTTTCTGTTTCATACAGATAAATCAATCTTTTCATACAACTCTCCACTTCATGCTTTTACATTTTACACAATATGAATGGACTACAAATACGGATACATAGTGCAAAAGTTTTACTCCACACGTATATATATATATGTGTCTATGAATGGGATCGCACTTTAGATATAAATAATATCTGTCGGTAGCAATGAAAACTCATTTCCATGTAATTTATCATTATTTCCTACTGATCTACATTCAACTGGTAGTAGAACCACACACAGTGTACATGTAGCACACGAGGATAAGTCTGCAAATTGATTAAAATTCAAATCTAAGCAAAATATGCTTATACTTTGTGAAGTTTTCGTGTACTATTCCCTCACTTGCATCTGGATGAAGTGTATGTGTGTCACTCTGTGTTATTATTAACCATTCTACACAAGAGCAGTAGGCTAATCTAAATTAATAATAAATTAAATGAAAACAGAAAAGGTTATATGTATATAGGTATTGTGCAATATCTGTATATGCAATATAATAATAATTATACAGACGTAGTTTTATTATTGGCCTATGGTTGATCGTTTTCATTAAATTCTGGTTGGATTAGTGCTGATGCGGTGTTTTGAAGAAGGTTTTGCATATTATTGCTTCAATTCTCAGAGTGGTATATAGAATGTCACGTCGAGAATAATGAACCACGTGCAGAGAGAGAAAGAATGAATGAATGTATTGCTTATTCAAAACAAACAGCGTACGTAAGCAAATGAAGAAGCTGTAAGCGTTTTGCAATTAAGCTGCTGTTATTGTAGCTTAACCCTTTTATGTTGCTTTTACTACTCATTTTAGTATCTTCTGTGTCTGCTGTCAGTGTCAGAGCATTAACTCGCAAACTCATGGCAATATGTGTTTGTTTATCAACAAAACCTACATTGTTCTACAAAACTGAGTCAGCATACTATATGAAACGAAAACAAAATTAATGTGCATCAAGAAATTCCTTTTAATTGTTGTTACGTGTAACAGTTCAGTCTGAAAAATTTTAATCGTGGATCCCTCCATATCAATATAATGAATTTAATTGTATATAAAACTAATAGTTACTTATATGGAAGTAAATGGCAGTTTTTACAGCTCAGACTGTATTTATGTAAGCAATTTATAAATAGCAATACTAACATGGTCATAATTGTAAGAGAAACAATGGTGCAATTGTTTCATGAGGCATAGTTCATATAAATAAACGTATACAGATAATATTCATCTTCACTCAGTTATTTTGTCAAAGAAGATGAGTAAGCACTTACTGTGTACATTAATGGATATGCAAAAATTTCGCTGAATTGGATTTGTATTACGATCATTGTCACTCTCATGAAATAACATTTGAAATAGGTACTTAACAATAACATAATAAGTTCAAGGTAAAGTCTGATTACTATGCTGAAAATAAATGGATTATTCAGGACAACTCACATGAATGAAATGCCTACATGATACAAATAAAACATGATGTGTCATTTCATGATTAATCTGTTGTTGACACCAACCCATTTCTAAAGTATAATTAGTTGTAGTGTGTAGGAAAATTAATTTGTACGCAAATAATTTATGTTTGATTTTATTCAATCAATACAACTAATACCTTTATTGCTAATTCGCAGCTTGCATTCATTCAAAATATTACAATCCCTTTAATATTTAAGTTACAGCATAGACGAAAGCAGGTAACTTGTCCCAAGGGATGTGTTGTATTACGTAAAAATTTTTTTTTGCTAATCTAATGGTTTAAGTTGCCTGGGTCAATATATTATTGTCATTATGCAAAGATAGTACCTACAGAATATAACTTATATCAACCATATATGGACTTAGTAGCTACATTTATTTACTGCCACTCATGCAATGACATTTTCACCTTGAGCAGTCAAAAAATGTCATTCATGAATTTTAAAATGTAGACAATATTTCAGTTATGAATGAACACGGCACAATTGCAACTGGATCGTCCATTTCTATAGTAAGTATTAATATCTGCTAACATATCCAATACATTTTCATCATTACTCGTGTCGTTTCCATGTTCAAACACAATCTGAAAAGATTGTCAGGATTTACTAATAAATTGCGTCATTAAGCTTAACTTTAGCAAAATCTCAATCTGTCATTAATAATGCAAATTGTAATATTTGTCAGGTTGAAACAGTAAATCTATACCTACATAATTTTTGCAATTTATTAATTATGTAATAAAACCCAAATATTAGCGTGTGTAATATGGAATGGACAAGTGCACCTACATGGGTTGAAGTTATAAAAGGCACGATATATTGATACGAGAGAATTACACACATTTAGTAAGTATGCTGCAACCTTAACCTACAAATAGAGATGTGAGCCAACCCGGAACGGAATTAAGCTCAAGCTTAAAACACACAACAGACAGCCCTATACACACATGCACATTATAACACATCTAACGCAGAGAGAGACCTACCATCCTTCCTTTCCTACACTTAACTTAACGTAAAATTTAATATGAAGTTATATAGCTACAGAGGCATAATCTGTGTAGCAGGTACATATATAGCACAGATTTATAAAACTAACAAGTAAGTAATTCCTGGTTTATTTTTAGTTCAGAGAACCCAATCTGCATCTTTCTGTCTCGTCTTACTTACTTTCGACTCTGTAGTATGTGTGCAACAAATTCTCACACATTACACATACGTCTACCATGTCTGTACGTATACCGTACACATATTTCTTAGCAGGAGGAGAGACAAGACATATAAATGCACAAGAATAGAAGGACGAAAGAGAGAATGAAGCTTCTTCTCGTATTCCTTCTGCATTCAGTCGCTGTTCATTTCGCGATGCACAAAAACAGCATACAGAGTTTCACTCCGAACTCAAATATAGGACTCCTCATCGGCTCCTGCTGCACCAAACGAAAAAATAATGACGGCAAGTAGTATCTACTACACATACACGTTCTTCCATTGCACTAGTGCCCTTTTTACATTTACTGCATGCAAAGTCAAGACTCAAAGACAAACGAGGAGTGTCTCTCCTGTCGTATATCAGACACACAACCACGTGCATTTTAAGAGACTTTGTGTGTGTGCTTTATGGCCTGATTTGATATCATGATGGTAATACCACTAACTGACGTGACATGCCTATTATTATTCCCATGTATAATTTACATATGCAAGTACACACAATACAGTACACTGTAATATAGAAATAACCTCCTTAACTCAATAAGTTATAAGTTAACTATACAATAAAAATGTTCGTACACGTATACGATGCATTATTTAGTAAGTATAAGTAGTATGGCAATTTTAAGTACTATATGGAAATATAAGAAAGGTATAATACTACAGACAGAACTGTTTTATAGATGGCTATGACCAACATTTGACAATTGATGCAACAAATCACTGTTGTGTGTCCAATTGTTTTTTACGCACGTAGAGCCATCATGATGAAAATCCTATGTAGGTATTTACACAGAGGTATTATACATGCAGGTGCCGAGAGAGAAGAAAATACGACGACAATGAAAATAAAGGTAGATTCGATTGCGGTATACGTCTCTCTGGTGTGTGATGTGTGTGACACACTATTTGTAATATTCAGTTTTCGCTAGCCTACACTTTGCTTCCTGGATCTTTCGAAAATGAAATTGACACAGATAGACTTAAGTGTTCTAGTGTAAAAGCATAATAAAGATATATATTACAGTCTTCTCTGTATAAATTTTACTGTGCAAAATAAAGTTATAATTTGTATAGGTAGTTTATACAGGAGTTCGTATAGAACAATTACAAAGGTATGTGTATGTATAGGAGATGTTGCTGCTGCGTGCTTACAATTGCCCAGTGGGTAATCGTGGTAATACTAATAGTGCCATTGTATATAGGAGTAGCCTATTTAGTGAAATGAGGTGCTGACATTCTTTGCAAAGAGAAATGTATACCTATAAACGTTATTATGTGAGACATTGTGCACATAACATCAAAAGAAACGTAAAAAAGCTACGAAATCCCTATAAATTGTTTTATTTTCACAGTTCAACTGTTTTTGTAATGTAGTGGGTATGTTAGTGTCCCTTTGTGTCTTCAAAGAACTCATGGAGCTTTTAAGTCCCAGACATGATCTCTCATTTGTATTTTAAATCAGTTTGTGTGTGGAGTAACAAAAAAGTTTACTATATACCTAAAACTGTGAAATATCCTTTAAAGTCTCACTCTCTGTAAGCAGAAACACATAAAGATGTACAATGGATGTGAATGTGGTGTTGTGATATTTTGTAGAGAGTGAATGGCTACAGTGGATGTGAAGATTACAACAGGGGAAGATGAGAGGATGATGAGATGTGTTGAAGATTTAAATGAAACAAAAGTAGTGTGTGCTATAAACAGGCCGACTCTAATTCTGTCGCTTTTTCTCGCTCATCAAATAGTTAGAGCTAATAAAGCAATTTACAATTTTCCACCCTAATTACCAACTCACACAATAAACTCAACTAACCCGACAAAGGCGCAGTTCGTTTGTTTAAAGTTTAAAAGCTTGTCAATTCTCCTAGGAATACACAAGTCATTTTCTTTTATACATGTAAATACTTCACTTTTATTCATTAACAAAATAACTTCAAAATTTTAGTTTGTTTATGGAAGTTTATCTACTTAAATAATCTGACTAATAAATTTTATGTAAGTCTATGCTAAATCGTAAAAATAATCCTCAATTCGGGAATCGAGTTGACAAAAGCTGTTTCAATGGAAAAAATGCAATTTTTCTTGCTAAATTGCATTTGAACGTATTTTGAGATTTTTAAACAATTCAAGAAACTGAATTGATATTGCTAGTGTATGTAGAATCGTAGTAAAAAAACTCGTAAACTGATTATTCCCATTTGTTATTTGCTTTTATCTAGCTGTCATAATATTTTCTGATTCTTAACACGAACTACAATCTTACTGATCTAATGTACCACTTGTACAGGAGTATTGTTGTTTTACACAAAAGAGATTGTCCATAAGTCATTCCTGTATATAGTACACACATAACTTTAATGATAACACTTACACTTACAAGAATATATTAAATTGTTCTTCATCTGTAGCAAACTTTTATATGTTCTGTGTAAACAGCCCAGCGGCAGATTACAAGTAAAGAGTGCACCATAACTCTCCTGTGTGGAAAAGTATTGTGCTTCTATAGAAGCTACATCATAGGCATTCTCCCTTCTTCTTCGTTTGCTGTGCAAAAGTTTTTATCGTTCCTTTATGTCCGTTTCTACCATTTGGTGTGTCTAATCAAATCAAACACAATAATAGCTACGGGCCAGTCTCACTAACTTAGCTACTTGGTTTCAGTCACATATAATTTTTGTGTATAGGTAATAGGTATATAAAGGCATTACTATGCTTTGTACGTTCCATACAAATAGAACACACAACTATATATACTACTACTGCGGTAATTGCACGTATAGGTATATTAGGGCAAATTAAAGCGAAGAAGATAACCAGACAAAGAGCAAATAAGAAACGTGTATAAAAGTAATTTTCTGTGTCTGAGAATAGTACAAGAGAGTCTTATTTTTCACTCTGGCTGGTTATAGAAGAGAATGTGTTATATGTAAGGGCCTTTTACTATACACGGCAGCATAATTCTCTTTGCTTCTTACAAATTCTTTCCCACACCACGCCGCGTTATAAGATGCATCTTCTATGCAAACACTCTCATAATCAACGTACTTTGTCTCTCTCTATCTTTCTGCGGGGAATATTAACTTTCTTTGGTTTACTTTACTCGCCTTTGCTGCTACTTCCAACATTTTACTATAGTACTGCTGCATTTTAAGTATCTTCGTTCTTTCAGACGAGTAACACATTGAAAATCCTATCACATTTAATATTAGTACAGTGTTAGATATAAAAATGCATTATATATGCCTTGTGCACTCTTTGTGTGATATATCCACAATTTAATATTCTATGGTAGCTAATTTGCAGTAGTAATATTTATAGTGCCTATACCTACAGATATAGTTACTTGCTATATGTATGGGTGATTATTAAGAGTGGAAATATTTTCATTCATTTTCTTTGTTGCTTTTGTTTTATGATATTTTTCGTTTTTATGGGATCGACACGAGTTTACGTTCTTTTTGTGTAGTTCACAGTATGCATAAGGAAGACTTACATGTAACACTTCTCAAATGTCATAGCCAGATTCTGATGAAATTTTGCACACTGATTGACAGAGGTATATAAACATCACACACAAAAAATTAGCTGCTATTATTCACAG
>JABASD010003260.1:0-21092 GCA_019776165.1 Pogonognathellus flavescens
AACCGTGTGGTCACAACACGTTGTTCTCTCGTCACGGAGATATGACTTGTCTCAGTCAGAAAGAGAATGTGTTGTAGCGGTCACCGCCTGAGATAGAGTGATTGAGACTTCTCCTGTGAGTCGAGATGTTGGTGGACGGTTTGTCTTATCGGCGATTAGCATATCGTAGTTGTCGGGCTCTGTCTCTGCCATGAGCCTGGCGCGCTACAATGTATAAAATATCCTGATGATGCATCTAAGTGTGTACGTCTTGTGTGTGCATAATGTAGCTTTCGTTTAGCACACGATAATATATTATTGTCATCCTTTGGCATTTTGCGAGCTGCTCTATTGTGTAAACGAACAGACATGTGTGTACTGCAAATGAACGGATTATGTGTATGACAGAGAGAGAGAGAGACTCAAAGAAAGAGACGGAAATGTCACAGTAGTTTTCAGATTTCAGTTCAAGTCAAGGCGAGGCATACTAATAAAAATCATTGTGAACGATGTAACATCACCTATATAGAACTGACCATGTCGTCTTACCTTTCTGTCACACATAATACAGTATTGAGAAATATTACATTTCACAATACAACATAATTTCATATAAGAGCCTTATAGAACCACACTCTGAACTCAACTCACCTTCCAGGGATGCAGTATTAGGAAATAAACATTATCAAAAAGAATTGACTTGAACAAGACGCCTTATGTTGGGAAAAAAATTAAAGAACAAATTCCACATGGTTTTACAAGCAATATTTTTCTTGAGCTCGTAGATAGTCCGTTAGCATCGGTATTGCTTTATCACGATTAATGTTTTCATATAAAGTTATCCGATTATTGCGTATAAGTACTTAGACTTATATAAGAAACTTCTTTGAGTACATCTTCTATCTTTTTGTTGTAGTCGTAGCACGTTTGATGTATGATTGGTTAATACTTCGTTGCATCCTTGCATCTCTCTGCTATATGACGTCTCTCGTTGATGTTACTAGTATAGTAATTTCCACAACTCTGGCCGCTAAGTGCCTAAGTACATACATGACACAAGGGGCTGTGCTCGTATGTCATCAGTATATTATCGCAAAAAGTGGAAAAGAGAACTCCCATTATATCACATCGAAGATATCTTTGACGACGTCTTGAAGAAGACAACGTGAAACAAGAGGCGACAAAAATCTTCTAAGTTTAGTAAAAACGGAATGAACCGACGATAGACGAGACGTCTTTGTACTAAACGTTGCATTCGTTTTGTATCCCTTACCCATCCCCTCGACGCTGCTGAAATATCTGGTCTCCTTTTTGGTCTAGTTCACTAGTCTAGTCTCATTGGTGGAGTTTCATCTTCAAGTCTGTCATCTGAAATTGTACTTAGTGTTAGTCTTTACTTTCTCAGTACGTTTTGCCTTATCTTTTATTTTTCTTACCTATCTGTTTGACATTTAGTCCCATGTCTACGTCTCTGACATATTTAGACTCATAAGTAATGCCCGGATGCCGTTACCTTCAACTTTTTCTGTATAAATTACACGAATGCCTATATTTACCATGGCTCTGACCTGCAACCAAAAGAAGTGATCTCAATCTCAATTTTCAATTTTCGTGTTTTAACCTTCCTAGGGAAAATATCTTGTTATCCTGATCTGAAAGGAAACTACTGTTCTGTCGAGATTCATATTTACTTAGCTTGGGATTCAAAAGGTTCCTTTTTCATGTTTTCCACTCAGCTACGGGTTTATAGACCCTTTGTGTACAATGTGTGGTGGGTTTCTAGTATAATGAGCATTATATTGTTCTGCGGAAGGCTATAAGCCTTGGCAGTGCACACAATCTGATTTTGACGCAGTTGACAGCTTTAGGTAAGCTAAGGGATAACACAGTGTGGATGCTACCGGAGTGGACGAGTTTACAATTACCATTTGACTTGGTTTCCTTGCGAAAGATTAAAAACAAAGTAGCTCTGTTTTCAAGTCGGAGCAGAGACTGCGAGACTTTTCAACTGCGAGAGTTCATGTAAAAGTTGAAAACTATATTACACACGAAATTTGATCTTAGGGCTTGGGAGTCATATTTATCTACTTTAGCAAGTCGACGTACAATTAGTCACGTTAGGTAGATCCAGGATGTTCTAGGAGCAATAGCAAAGGAGGTCTGCTACTGTATTAACAGAGTGCAGCGTAATATTATTATTAGTTAGTCGTGGGACAGAAGACGCCACGCTGTTTCAACACATATTTAAAACAGTACATGTCTCTTGTTCCTTTTGAAGTTGTAGTGTGAGCTGAAGCCCATGCAAATCCAAGTACCTCGTCTGACTCTGAACACTGAACTCCGTGTACGTAATAAGTTTGCTGCTGAAAAGTTATGAATTTCTCACTAATGGATATAACAGTGTAAGAAATACTGCTGAAATATTGTTTACGACTTATTTAAGTTTATGAACTTTATTCATGATTAACGAAACTTGAATACGAAGTCTGTACAACTGGGGTCAAATGTTATTACGGAAAACAACTTCTCAATTCTCTTCTCAGAACTCCATACCCAAAAGGAAGAAAAAATGAAGCCCGTAGTAATAAAACCCATGGTGTCTGATTATCTGAAACACTGCTCACTCTTATTTAATACGAATTTAGTGTACAATGACATATTACACTACAGCATCTCTTTAAGCGAGGGCATATACCTTGATAGCTATAGACGTGCTATATTGTATTATTCAACTGACTTGTAAGAGTCAGTTGAATAATTTTTCTCTGGCTGCAATAAAACTTGCTAACACACAAAGTTAAATGCAAAGTGGTACAAAGCACGTAAATCAACGTAAATGTGACGGAGTGGAGCTGGAAACATCTCAAGGCAAGTTGGCCATGGTGGCTAAATATTTAAATCAGCATGAAAACTAACTTTTCGTGTCCCATCGTAGTCTAATATAGAAATAACCTTGGCAAAACTGTTCAACTGGAAACAGTTGTATTACATAATGGACGTAACTCAAACTGAGCAGTTCACAAACCATTTTCTCTCAGGCTGACAAAAACGTCTATAGCCAATTGCTAATAATATTAGTTTAAGAAAGCGTACTAATCCAATATCCTCTAGCCTTAAAATAGAAATATACCATGTTTCGAAATTTCCTGAGCAATTGGCTTCTACCGTCATAATTCGACATGCGGCTTGGCCACATTGCGATTATTTTTGCATAATGATGTAATGTAAGTGGTAAATACTTATGTGAAAGACCCGCTATTGTATTGCAAGAAATTGCTTGAAGCAATGCACAAAATGTATTTCTGTGACCAAATCGTGCAATAATGATACACGTATCTGTAGAATTTTTTATATTGTGTGATCTTCGTGGGCTTAATGTTCTTATTGCTGAATAGACCATAATTGTAAATGCATCTTCACATGTGTACGTACTACGTATGTTCATCAATATGCAATGAAATAAATCTGTCTGTATAGCTCTCAAGTTAAATTGAAGTCACAATTTGGCGTGGTGTTGAAACAGAATCTTTGTCTATTTACTAGAGTACAAGATTATTTGTATAGTAAAAGTGCCACACTACAAAACTGTTCTATGTGTGTGTGTAGTGTACTGAGGTCGTAGTCATGTCACAGAAAACAATGAGCATTGCGTGGGAGCATGACACGGCCGTTTTGTGACCGGGGGAGCTGAACTGACTGTAGTGGTTGCCTCTGCCGTGTTAAATGTGCTCTGTGCCTGCACTCAATTCACTAAATGCTTTGTATTTGTATTGTAGTAAAGGATATGGATAGCGGTTATTGTACAAATCCCTTTACTGTTGTCGCTTTGTAGTAGTGGATTAGATACTCAACTTGATCTGCAGACCTGCCTGGTTTCCGATCACGTTTCTCATTGTTCTCCTATTATGCCCGTGCAGTTCTAAGGCAAATAGGAATTTCTTGGGCAATCGTAGTAATACGCGTACAACCAAACTGCTATTTTTTGAGCCTAACCCTCCAAGGCTTTCATAGTCACTGTGTGTTTGCACAATTAAAGAAGGTGTCAAAACTTTTGCGTTGTAGTAAAATTTCGGAGAGAACTCTCCTTTGGCTTACATTCGTTTTATGGACATGGGACGAACATGTCCATGCCTTCCCAGTCGCTTCTGCGTAAGCTTTACAAGTAAAACCATGTACTCAAGGTCTCTTTTTGTCTTTCTTGTACAAAATTCGTTTAGTAAATGAAGCGTTGTTGTTTTAGCTCTGTACGTTTTTCATGTGTGCATGTAACTATATAAAGCTCACTTGATATTATGTATTGCCGGAAAAGCAGGAAAAACTTGTAATTATTTTTCTGGAGCATGCAATAGAAAAAATTCTGTGTTTGTTCCATTTTACTATTTAGGACAGATGTTGGAGGGTTCCTTGCGTCCTAGTAGGACTTTCATCCTATCTTCTGTTCCGTCTCATATTTTGTTTTGTCTTAAATGTGTTTTATCTCTCTTACCACAATATATTATTTTTAAACACGTATTACGCAACCTCTCTATCTTTTCTTGGTCAATTTTCTATTATATTAATTTCTGTAATTAATCTGTGTCTACAAAAAGTGAAATGATAATGCTGAATGCCGTGAATGCGGAATATTTTCACATTTACCTAGTGTGTGTATTTACAACGGAGATTCTTACTCTCCTGGGAATAGGTGCGATTCCTTTACGAAAGTTCTAAGAAATCCATGGCACGTGCAACGTAGGATCAAAAGAATGTTGTCAGAACCAAGCCCTGATGTTTGTTACGTTGAGGGTCGATATTCCATTGGATAGAAATAACACTCATGATGACTTTTCCTGGGGCTGTAGAATGGTTTATCCTGAAAACCGTGTTTATTGTAAATCTGCATGCAATTATATAAATTGAGAAACATTCGTAATAGGGCTATAACATGTGATGTTGATTAAATAATGTTCATCCTACTGCAATGTAGGGATTACTCCCGTAAAGGATATTTATGTGATAAAGAATCAGATTTTACATGTTTACATTGAGCATTTACAGTCAAAACAAATCTATTCCATGTTATCTCAGCTGAGTGAGTTGTCCAGGTCATTTTCATTCCAGTTTATGCGTAGGGAGCTACATTGATAAAGTACGTACCTATTACAGCGGTAAGGAGAACTCGTTAAAATCACAGAAAGTTTTTGCTGTTGATACATCATTTTGCAGTACAATGTTTATTTATGAGTTTTACTCAACAAGAAGTGCTTTTATAAATTAGGCAACTAATTAGAGTGCATACAATTAAAAAAAAACGAAGCTGGGGTTACGAGACTGTACAGAGTGTGCTGACACGGCGATATATTATGCAATAAATAATGTGCTGTATGTATATGTAAGCTCACGGTAGGTTCGTTTAAGTAAAACATTACCACTAATAATAATATTTAATATTACTTAACTTTTTCTAAAACATTTTTTACCCCTGCTGAAATATTAGAGAGGCTAATGGCAAATTTACTATGCACGTTTGATTCTTTGATTTATGCGTTGAAAATCTCCTTACATTAAATTTGCATTTCCTTTATGTCATTCAAGTGTGAAGTAAAGTTTCGGTCGGCAAACTTCACAGTCAAAACAAGTTTTCTTCAGTACGGTGAACTGTCATGTATTTTCTGTTTGACAGAAGCATGATTTACCGAAAGAAATATTGCATTAAATTATAAAACAATTTTGCCAATGCATAATTGTTTTAGGCTTTAAATTGCTTTCGGTATGACTTCTTATGACGTATACCGAATTATGACGGTAAAATTGTTTTGGAAATGACATAAATAAGTTTCATTTTGCCCTGTTGTGTAAAAATTAGCAGGAGGTGAAATGCCATATGCCTCCAACTGTGTAAATGATATTTATTTTAGCAATGTAGTACGTACTTTTCAAAATAGAATGTACCTACTTTGTTTCTGCACTATGAAAATACATACTTAACATAGTTGTAGTTGTAGAAACTTGACTGGATGTGAAAATGTCACAGAAATACAAAATGTTAAAGTAGAGATGCTTAGGACAGTTTCGACAACTTTTACTTCTGTCCGAGTCATGTCCAGTACATAACATGAGTCAAATGCTGTCAACATATTTCGTTTCACAATATTTAACACACTGTGCATTGATATTGCAAAATCATACATAGTCACATCTGTACATTGAATGCAGTGAACAAGGAGTTGAAATTCTATCATTTTTGCTGATGACGGGAGTATCACATATGAAAGAAAATCATTTTTCACACACTGCTCTTAATATCAATTTTGGTCAAATAGAATCAGTGAAATGTTAGTGGATTTGAAACTACACGTTTCAAATTCACTTTAGGCATACTTTTCTACGTTGAAGTTATAAAAGGTTTGATTGCGTGTTCGAATGTGCTGTATAATAAATGTTGTTTTTCATGAGATGTCACGTTGTCTATCCCACTTAGTGTAAAGTGTAGAGGAAAGTAGGAGAAGTAAAACTGAATGTCATTCATCTATTTATATCTGAAAGACTTTTGTTGTATCGCGGGACAGAATGAGATTGGTCTTTGTATTTCTATGACATACGTGCATCAATACTGTCAGGTTAGTAAGCATGAGAATTAATTTTTTGTGAAAATACTGTTTGTGAGTCCAACTGCTCGCTGTATAATATAATATCCTAAAATGCTGAACAACCCGTATGCTTAAGTGCCTTTCATTGGCTCTTTAACTCTAACTGTGTCGCTTAGAGACAAATGCATGCGCAATATCTAGATACAAATACCACTCAAACTCTTCTGACATATTAACTGATATTAAATTATATCTGACTACAATTTTGCTTTTTTCATTGTTAATTTATATAATGCTGCAATGTATTCTACAATTTTGTGAACTGGAATCATTTAAAAAAAAAGCTAAGTAAAAAGTACGCAAAGTCAGCATTTGGAAGTGATGGAAAAAATATTTACAAAAATTATGAGCTACCAATTAAGGTATTAAAGACATGCACATTAATACAGAATTAACTTAACTTATGAAACATACACTGCGAAAAAATTATGAATGCTCTTATAGCAATGGTGTAAGCTGATAAGGCTAAATCAAGGTACTCTAGGAATCTCTTTAGCCTTATAAAGAGTACAGATGGATTTGCAAGTTCCAACCTTGTACTAGATGGGTTTTTCCATTTCATTAAATATTTTATGCAATTAATTAAATGTAATTTGATTCCCGAGTCTGATTTCAGCAAAATATTAGGTAATTTGTGATATTAATTGGACTGAAGCTACACACCTGCTGATAAAAAACAGTTTATTAGAAACAGAATTGTAATATGATATTACAGTAATATTTCATTAGATTCGTTATGAATGCTGAAACCTTTTCATTTGCGGTAATATTAAGTAGCTCATTTCAGACAGAGAAGACTAATAGTAAGTACCGCAGAGTAGTAAATATGTATAACTAGTACAGGTAAATAATAAATGAAAGTATGAGGTTTATTCTCCTTACAGTATACAAAGACAAAGCAGCAATAAAAAGGATTATAGAGAATCCATGTAATTAATGCTAACGACTGTGACTGTGGTTGCAGCTCACTTGCCCGAATTCGTGAGTGATGAACAGAATCTGATAGTATGTAAAACATTATACCTATATATCTTCAACTGTATGATAAAAACCCCTTTGCGTTGTTGATGAGATTTAATTGAGAATGCTTTAGTATTCTATAGTTTATTGTATACATAATTTACACAAAAGCGCGAAGTTAAGTCCCATCTAACCTTTAGTGGTTCATACAAATTCTTCAGAAGTCAAATCTCTTCAAAAACAGTCGAAAGCAAATACATTGTGAAATTGTGTCCACAATTTTAGTAGAGGCTATTTCAACACGTTGTATTTCAAATATGGAATAGTGAAGTGGAAAAGGAAAGTTTTTATTGGATATAATTTTCGTTATTTCACTTTGAGACTGTTGTGTGTAAAGCTTTCAGTGGTATTTATTTATTTATTGTGGAATATTTCAGTATCTCCTAATTTGATTCTTTTGACAAGTTCACCTTTGAACTGTGTATTACGCAGTCAACTATTTGCTTTGGTTGTAGGGTTACGTTAATTAACTTTTGTATACGAAGCGAGGAGGTTTGCACTAAAGATCAATAGAAAATGGCATTACGTGTCCACAATTTTCCCCCGAGTGAATTCTTTCTGTTGGCTTTATGCCTACAGTTACCAGAGACAACTTCTCTGCAATTGTGAAGTGAACTTTTCACTTTTGTTCTACATCATCTCCATTAAATGTGACTATACAACCAATTGAAGCATTCAGGAATTTTATTGGACTATTTGACTCTATATACTTCCCGATGCCTCTCTCATTTATTTAGCATGTAGCAGCGCATCTTCTCGAAATACTTCTAAATGTAATCTTGCCAACCTTTTATTCCATTCTTTCTTTCTGTGTATATATGCAGGCAGAAATTACTTATTCACTTAGCAGACTTCAACTTAGAAATAAAGAACTGACAGCAGCATGTCACTATAATATAATCCAAACGACATTTCTCATCATATCCATTGCTCGTTTAACCCATTTTGTTTCGATTCAATCTGTACACAATTGAATACATAATTTTTTTGCTGTCAAGCCAAAAAGAAATCCGTACATAAATATTGCACTAGTATTTACATGTATATATGGTTTTATGTATTTGTGTATGATGGCTCCGGTTGACTTTACACTAATGACAGAAAATTTCATGTATAAAATGTTGCAGCTCGTGTTGTATGGTATCTCAGCTCTCATCGAATCAAATTCGCAGAAAATTGATCTTAAGAGATACATTTAATTTATTTAAATCCCTTCCATTACGCAGAGCAGACAGTTGGCGACAAACATTGAAAACTACTCTTGAGTCGTTTTTTATTCTTGTGTGTGAGCAATAAGTTTCCATCCAGGCTTCATTTCGTGGCTTATCATTTCAAACTAACAATATTTAATAGTAGTGTGGCAATAGAGTGTTGTGTTGATTCGCCAGAATTTTTTTCAACAGTGTATTGTTCATTTGTTGTCACAATGACATGACAAGGAGGGCTGAGAAGTGTGGGACATTCGTTTTTCCCAACACAACACTGTTGTTCGACACTCTGCTTGATGGTAGGTATTTGTACCATTGCAGTCTGTTAATGTGTAGTCGTGGTAGTAATACTCGGTCCCTTGAGATTCCTACAGTTTGCTTTCTCCTTTTCAGAACGAGCTCTCTTGACTGTAATAATGGCTAGCATTTGTGTACAAACTCTCCTACTATGGTGCTTTGTGACAAACTACTTAAAACCATAATGGGCAGACAGGAATGTATGGATTATGTCGTTTCTTTTTCTCACTATTTTTTCTCTTGAAAATATCTTCGTCAACTTGACTGCTATGACTCGACAGAAGAATACACAAACACAAATAAATGCTCTAGCTCTCCATACTTGCTTTTTTACGTGAGATTATCAGCGTTCCTATCTACTACCACCATGTACTCACTACTAGTCACATATTATATGTTTGGGTTGTAATTGTACAGCCTGTATTATAAATTATAATGTTACAATGTGCATGGGGTGTGTAATGTCGAGTTGTGAGTTGTACAATCAATAATACGTATATTGAACCTTTGAGGATGCTAAACATATACATATACCTACATGCACAATTGTTATTTTTTATTTTTCTGTCTTTTTATTTATTTAATCTGTTAAGTACCATAGACATGTGACAAGAATGAAAAGATATTTAGAATCTTTTTCTTGTGGACTCACACTGACAGGGACAATCGTCTCGCCAAAATTCGACAGGTGAATGAATAAAACGGAAACTCAGATAATCTGAAATTCTTGTAAGCCGCAGTCATCTCAGTAAGCAGCAAATCCTGAAAAGAAAATAAGATTCGATGCCGAATTTTTTTAGTTCTTAGAATGATTAGCTTTTTATGAAAGAGATGCGTTTAATATAACGTGTTTTCATTTGTGCTTTGTTTCTTCCACATCTCTATTTTTCTAAGGTACATTTGACGCATAGTAAGAAGATGCCAGATAAATATTACTATACAAAAGTTTTTTCGGTTTAAAGACTAATGTCCTGCACAGCAGCTTTTAAATGTTCACTAAAAATGAAAAAGATAATATTTATATACAGTAACACTTTATATATGAATGAAACTTAATGACCAGAAATTATTTATACAGAAGTGTATTTTATTTGGCGCTTGAGAAATATCAAGGAATTAAGTGGAAAAACAATAATCATAATTACATATAGTGAACGTTCTCTAAAGATTTCTTTGTCAGTCACCTTGAAGGAAAAGTCATCTCGGGTTAAAAGAGATAAGGACAGAGTAAAATGACATGTTGAGATTTGCAACAAATTACGTGGTCATCGTGTGAATGAATGGTTAATTGAATTCAATAATAAGGTGGCTATTAGTTTGAGGATGATTACTAAGTATACATATTATGTGTATGGGAATGAATGTTGTTGTTGTGAACACAAGACTTATCTGCATCTATACTTGGAATACGAATGTTTGGTGAGCAAATAAAGCAGTGAAGTTTGTGCATAAGTCAAACGAACTCGAATTTTAAAAGTCACTTAAAGCGATTGAATAGACGTTTCAGGGTTGAATAAGTTGAGTGAGCAAACGCTTTAAGGTTAATGCTGGGGTTGACTGTGTTTGTGAATGGGATCAAAACAGAATAGGTAAAAAGTGACAAGTCGTGGAGATACGACGACTACACGACAGACATAAGTACGTGGTAAGCTTACTATATATATTACTAGGAATGGGAGAAAAATGTTCCTGGTGCATTTTAAATACTAAAGCTGGGTAAATTAAGTGTCACAGAGCAATAGAATGTATACAAGCTCTATATGCACTTCTTTCTTCTTGTTATAAAGTATCTCGTAAATTATGGTGTGTATAAATTCAGAGGTTGTGGAGCAAAGTAGACAAAATGATGTGAGGAAAGACATCATAGAACGAATGGGATTGTGAGCTACAAATACACGAAGCGCATTAGTGTAAAATGTCTGAGAGTGGAAGGAATGTCAAAAGGATTACTTCAACTCCGGACATCAATGTAGAATGTAATGAAATGAAAGAGGTTCGATGCACATCGTTCGTTGTGCACTGTACAAAAAACTATTTTCTAGACTCAACTACATCTAAACTTGCCACAGCTACAAACATGTCTTCTATTTTGATATATGTATTATGAACATCTTCTGCATGCCTTTAAATCCAACAAAGATAAATATATTACGTGAATACGTGCACGTTAGAATGCCTACTGTATCTCTCTACAGCTTTTGGGCTATGCACACTATCACTCCTAGGCTTAATCTCCAAATTGAATGGAAGAGTGAAGTGAGGAGTCCGCTAATATAACATGCACGGACTCACTACTTGAACGATAGTAGAAAATAGAATATTGCTACTATGTTTAGATCGTAATTGCGTAAAAGAGTTTACTTTAGTGTCCTATAGTAGAAATTCGCCTGCTATGTGTACTTACTATTAATGGTGCTTAAAATTACTTAGTACTTACATATAATAATATACAACTCTACTACTATACTATTGCTCCATACATACATTCAGAGATCCACCACACATTCATGAGAATTACATTGGTTGTAGTAGAAAATCTGTTTAAACTAATTCTCGACATAAATAAGTAGGTATTTATACAGCAATAGTGGTTGTGTGCATTATAATATTGTTATCAATGGCTTAATGTAGGTAGCATATGTGTAAATGGGAAAACTACGAGAGGATTAACTCGTAAGAGTTGAGAGAGTGAGTGAGCGAATGTTTTTGTGAGTGAGCACCTTGAGTGATTTTGTATTCACACGAACGTGGATAAGAAGGTAACCAGTCTGGAAAATGGCTTTCATCATTTCACGCTTTTCGTAGAAATAATTCTTTTTGTACATTAAGATGGATGACTTGTTTCTTTTCCAGTGTTGATCACCACACCACCACCACCACCACCACCACCGCTAACAACAACAACAGAAGCTCAAGTCGGAATTGGTGGAAGGAACGAAGAAGAAGCACACAGATTGAGAGCCACAGAGCAATTCATAGGACAAAACACACACGGATTTTGTCAGATCAAATACCTACACACTAACTACATTGCACTGCTCCTGGTGGATCACTTGCTCCGCCACAGAAATCATCAAGAGGCTAAGTCTGACTATAACGAGCATCGGAGCACCCTGCAGTAGATTGAGTTTTTCTATATAGACGATGTTGGTTGTATTGGTGGGAGTACAAGTACAAGCAAATGTTAATGTTCATCGACAGAGCAGTGGTACAAGACCAAGACAGCAGACCACGTAGAGTTAAGTAAAGTAAATGATAAGTGGTGAGCAACAGGACACTGTTTATGACGAACAGAAATCTATTCATCACTCTGGTTGTGAGCAAACCCATTACATTACAACGAACGAGGCAGTCGTAGTTCTACTTGAGTACTTGATGCAGTGCTATATGAGGCATTTGTATTTGTTGCAGTAGATTCGATAAAATTACTATAGGAGATCCACTTAAATTGTATCTACATAGTTTATGGCCACATACTTGTAGAAACATTCGACTGCCACTACTCTCACAAATCATATTTATCTATTAGCATAGAAAAGTGTGTACTACTGTACTGCTATTATTGTGTTCTGCTCGGAGCACACGCATGCACTGTACATATACAGTGAAGTATACAAATTATTTTGTACTCAGGCAGGATAAATATAAATAATAAGCAGAAGAAGAAAGAGAATACCAGTACAGAGCGTAGTACACACGTTACATAATAGCAGTAAGGATTGGAGCAAGCCTGACATTGTTAAAGAAGTATTCAAAGATGAATTGATGTAGTGAAGGCAGGCACAGGCACATGAATAGAAATACTAATACCGATAAGAGTGACTGGAGTTATTTATACGCTTCACAAGCCAACTTCTCTCTCACTTTGCGTTTGGTTGACGTCCGGAGATTTTCTTTTTGAGTCCGTCATCATCAACGCTTCGCTCTACTGCCTCAACATTATTTCTTCGGCTCCAATGAGTTTCCCTTATTAACCTGAGTGAACATTATTCAGCTCTTGACTGTGTTACCACACAAGCTTTCTGCGCCGCTCTTTCATCGTGTCCATACTATTCTCCGTCTCTCATACTCTCTGAATCTCATAAAATATAAGATTCAGATTTCTGTCTGCGAGATAATTGCACGGTGCAGTCAAGCGGAACCTGATTTATTTTACCGTCTCAACTTGGCCAACCGGAAGCAGTTTTCACCCTCCACTTATTCCTACACTTGTCCTCAACACGCATACGACATATTCCGCGTATTGTTACATTCTCTCTCGCCATAATACGCTACTTGACATTTATTTGTTTCTACCAGCATACAAGGATAGCAAGAAACTACTAACTAAGACATGGCAGGGACAGTATTATCCTCGAATTACTAGCCGGAATCATCATCTTCTCCAGGGCGGTTCAAATCCATGAATAGAAATACTACTACTGTTACTGCTGCTCAGAGTGTTTAGGTACCTAGATACTATTTTCCAGAGAAATAAAACGCTGCGTAAATTCTCGCAGCATCCCTCCTTTAATTCGTCACGGGAAAGTGAGAAGAGATTGCGACAAAGACAGTAGGAAAAACGAAAGGAAAAACTTGCTGCCAATTTGAAGCTACAAGCAAACAAGTTGTGGGTTGCTCCTCTAGTCGAACCAGATTCATTAGTAATTTGTAAGAATTGGGTCTGGACTTTGTTGCTCTTGCTCATTTTTCTTAACTAATTATACGAGTAAAGTATATAAGAGTTAAGTGGAAAGGCAGACAATTACTAGAAGTATTTTTCTACTTTGGAGGCAGATCCGTATGAATGGTGAAGAAAGGACATCCTCCCAAAGAAAACAAACGTAACGGAATTTGTTTATTTCTACTGTACCATTGGAAAAGAAACAACTTGTAAAGTCAGTCTGGCAAATCATTTGGCTACCTACTTTGTTTTATTTTCATCTGCGATCTGTGATTTAATTATTATAATAACTAATTAAGCTAATTTATCTAATTGTAAAACATAAACGTAGTTAACATTCAACACATCGCTGTTTACTATAGCACATAAATCATTAGTAGGAGACAGAATACTATTTAGAATTTAAAAATTGTACTAATTTTACTGTAAATTACAATTAAGTGTGGGAAACCTATCTAACCCGATAGGAATAAGAAAATTTATGAAAAGCATTGTAAAAATAATTGTGGAGAAAGTTAAAGGAAAATCTTGAGAACCTTGTGTGGCAGAGAAAAAGAACGATCAAGTACTTTAAATCTCTCTACCTAAATACTTTGAGTGCCCTAAAATTACCAGAGAAGAAAAAGAAGGCTAAGAACGAAAACAAGCTCACAGTACAAAACCCCACGTTTCTAATGTAATTTGTAAACCGAGTGCGCTAAAAAGTCATCTATTCATTTTCATTATACCCTTCAACGAAAAATGAATTAAGCGTGTAAGAGAGTTGTCGCAAAGTGTACAAATCTGATATCTACTGACTTGAACTGCAATATTGAAAGTACTAACTAACAATAAGTAAGACAGTGCTTTGATATAAAGTCGTCGGTGTTGATCGATTTCTGATCTGTTGTGATTGTATACGGACAGTGTGGATGATTTGATCAGAGAGTCCGTGAGCTGAAAAGCAAGTACACGTCTCTCTCTCTCTAACTCTAACTCTCTGTGTGTTAATAATTTGTCCTTGTGCACAGAGACTAATAAATTTTCGAATCAGAGCTGCAAGTGAAGCCTGTGCTGTATTCATCTGCATACATCTGCTGAAGTTCTAATGGCGAAATCAGTTCAGACTGAAGATGAAATGGTAGAAAGGACCGTTGCTGAAAGAAGAAAGGACATTTGCCCAAGATGGATCTCACAGCTGCCACAATCGCAATCACAATCAACTCTCCCTGTTGTCGTTCCCATCCTAATGGCATTTCTCATCTGCCTAGTAAACGTCTCCGGGGCCAATGGGTCCGAATTGTCCTGTTTAAAAGGCGTTCGCGGCTTTCCGGGTGGTAAGTTTTTCTTCACTTATAAAAAATATCAACAAAAATATGCGAGAATTCTCTCGTCCTACATACTTATCGTTCTGGTGACACGTTATCAAAGTACGTAACATAACAATATTCCAAGTCATTCATTTCACCTTTACAATACAAAATACAAACACACACTCTCACATACACACGCCATTCACGAAAAGCCTTTCTTTTCACTTCCAAAGCAGCCACTCAATGCATAGAACTACTTTCTCTTTTCTTTCTCTACTTTTCCTATCAACTTCATTCATAATACTTCCCCCACAGAGCTTAGCGGAGAATGAGAGAGAAGCAGCAGAGAAAAGGAACACGTCATTTATTTCTCATGTCTACAGGCCATAAACTCGTCTAGTCATCTAGTCGCTCGGTCTATAGAAATAGCTGTGTACGGTTATAGTGGTTGTAGTCACACAGGCAATCTTCAGACTAACAAGACTTTGGTCGACTTACAGTATATCCATTCCATTATTTCACTTTTCACAGTTTACAGCCGCTTACGACACCCATGCTACATACACGCACACACACAAAATGTCACGATCAACATTTGTCCATTTAAATTCCAATTTCTCTGTGCAGATTTCCAGCTGTCTGTTTTTTCCTTAGGTAATGTTACATAGAGAGTATAGCGCGTTTGTAGCTTTTAAACAGGTTTTTACATATACAATAGTACACACACATACATCCATACAGGTCTCTTCTATACATCTCATGTCTTTTAGTCAGCAACTCTCTGCCACACACTTTTCTACAAAACCTACTCACTTTTCACTCCTCATTATTTTTCCGCTTTCCACTGCAATTTGACGCAGTTGGCTTATCCACTTCCACGACTTTACGAGATACTTTCTTCCCTTTGCAACAACAACACAGTAGCTCATATTATAGTCTCGATCAACTTGTCAACTTTCTAGAAATTGCTTGTACATACCTATGTAGTATATATGTGTCTTTATATGGACGCAGTGGGCCGTCTGTTATAATACGTAATGGTACAATAATATTATTGCATTTGTTGCGAAACATCTTCAATATATACTAAATGTGATCACCATCAGAGAAAAGAAATGTTTCCATGGGCTTCTATTCATATGGCAATAGTATTGTAGTGCAAGTTAGCAGTTGGGAACTTTCTCTGACATATAGGTATCTATAATGGTATTTTAACTGGTGAACAAGTTTTGTAGAATTTATTGTTGGTGGAAAGTACAAGTTGAAAGAAAGGTTGAGTGAGTGTATAAGTATTTATATAGACAGGCAATTGATAATTTCTCTTTCTATTCACCCACATTGCATTGTAGCTTTCAGATTGAGTGAAACAAAATATGTTCAGCCGTTATTTCTATGGTGAGAGTATTTTTCAGACGCTGTCTTTCAGCACGCCCTTTCTCAGCACTTTTGACTTTCAATAAAAAATAAACTGGAGAAGTGAAGTAAAGAAAAACAATAAAGATTTCATGCTTTACTTCAACTCTCTCTTTTTCTCTCTGTGAGAAAAACTTGGACAGACTTTTGTTTTGCCATTTGCTATTTAAGCAGTAAGTACACTCCACATTGTTTATATAGCTACGTAACTTTTCCGTGCACATAGGTGCAGTACAAGTGTGCGTGGTGAAACTTATTTCCTTCAAAAATCTCAATTTACCGTGCTGAGCTACAGCGTGTTGCAAAGTTAATCCCAGGGTTCTCAACTACGAAGTCTTCAGAAACTCGACGGCATCGTCAAGCCAACGTTCATTTTCAAATCTTGCTCAATCACACAGCCTGCTTTATTTTCTATTTTTCATTAGCGTCGTATCCTTTGAGTATCTGACGTGAATTGTTTAAAACCCTTCTTATTAAAATTACTAACTTGACAATTATCATGTATATAGCAGTCATAAAAACTGGTGTTATTATGGATTGCGTAGTCATCTTATTACTTGCCAACACAAGTCTTATCATAATGCTGTCTTACGTTTAGGAAATTGTGCAAATTTCAGAAAGCCAAGCACAGTGTGGGACCCGAAGGATTGAAAGAATTTTACTTTCCGCTTTCAATGCCGTTTATAGACATTCTTTCGTAAAGTAATGTAAGAAAGCAGGAGGTATAATGGAAATATTTTTCTGCCTTGGTACATTGCACATAACAAGTGAACAATGCTCAATAATAGAAAGTTGTGAGATTTATTAATAATTGCTATCGCCCTGACATTTCTTATAGTTGGTCTTAACGCTCTTTCACCAGCATCTGTGCAATGTAAAGCAAGAATGGCTTTTAACTTTTATGACGTCGTTTATTCTGTAATATAGGTAGTCATCTTCAAATGCTCATATGGAGATTCACCATGATATTTTCCACAATATTCAGGATGGAGTTATTTTCCAAATTATTGCATTCTATTAAAGTCTCGTTATTTTAATTATTTCGCAGTTTTAATCTTCTTGTTCTTCGATTTTACAACTATGCAGTTCTTAAGGAGAAAATAACTTAGGTAAATAATCTGATAAAGTTTGAAAAAAGTTATGTTGTATTTCAAGCGTACTTCTGCTTTATTTCTATCACATCCTTAATAAAGAATTATTATTATTTGATACAGACCATGTCTATTAGCAGCACTTTTCTGTGTAGTTTGCCAAAATCTATGACTATGACCGATGACCCTGCTAAGTCATTCTAGCGTACCTAACCTATGTATAATCCAATGTAGGAGTATAGTGCTAATACATCTCAAATACATTACTGTAGTAAGTTCCGTACAAATAATAGTGCGAAAGTAAGTAGAAATTATTTATAGCTCTTAAGCCAAATAAATGAAAGTTGAACTATTTGAACAACTTCGCTCCAGAGGCCTTTCCGAAAAAATCATGTAATAACAGTACTTTTCGTAAAGTTTACCCATCTACAAAGATTATTTCTGACGAGATTCGGATTGCTGAATTTGTGTCTTACAACGTTCCTTGGCAGTAATAAATTTCATTGGGTAAATTGACTTAAGTCTTGCTGGTTTTTTTCTTTTTATTAATTGTTAATGATGTAGTAGTGTGTAATAGTATGAAATAGGTGTATATCATTGGTAATAATACTGTATATAGCTTGCGGTTGTACATTCCGTATTACAAAGTTATTGTGTACCAACTTTTACATTAATTAAGATTGTTAAGAACTCTAGCAGGTTGTTTTCCCCGGCATGTGATCAAATAATTATTTTTTCTTAAAGCAAAATTTCCCTGCTGGCATTTTTAATATCTACAACGAAATAGGCAAACCTGAATATGTTGAGGGCAGATCCAATTGTGAAAAAGTATATCATTTCTCTGTCCTCACAAATTTTACGAGATGTTGATAAGTTTTGTTATTTTCCGTATTCAGTAGTTAATTAATAATATAATTGAGTTCTAAACAATTGGTTTCTTTTAATAATTACTAAGTTGTACAACCATTGTGCTCTTTTAATTACGTTGAATTTGTGACAAACAAGTTTTGAATTAAGAAAAATATGATTGTTGGGAAATGTTAGAAGCTAAGCTGTGAAAACGTATTGTCTCCAACTCAATCCGTGTTGTCACTGGTAATTGGTCTCAACAGGTATAAATAAATCACGAAATGAGGTTTCCCTTATCATTATACCAGTAGTGTAAGAAACTTAAGCCTGGATTTGTGCCCTATTGGTTATGAAATGAGATATTGTCGTCTGCGAGATACAAGCACGTAATTTTCTGTGCTCAATATTTTTTGCGTTGTAAAGGAAGAGGTTGGTTGAACGTTTTGGTAGGAATTGCACTTAGAGAAAATTGCTTTGGATTTCGTAAGCACCTACCTAAACATTTATGTAAGTTCTTGCTGACTTATCTATGAGTGCAAATGTATTAAGAATGCTGAGCCCAAGCCTTTCATTGACGTCTCTATTGTGTTAGATTTCTCTTCTGTTTAGAACAAGTGGGTAATATTCATTCTCTGATAAAAGACATTTCAGGTAAATTGTTGATGATAGCGACCAAAGCTGACTGTAAGTGGTTTGTCAATTCTCTTCTGATACTTATAATTTCTACATCTATAAGTCTTCCTCTCTCTCTCTTTTTTCTCTCTAATACATATACATAATAAAATATGCACAATACACATAAATTTTTACAAGGTGTCAATTGAGTGTTCACCCAATTGATTACATTTTCATTGTAATGTACAATTCATGACTTGGATACTGTTATCGTATAGTTTTCTACAAAAATTGAATGTGAATAAAAAATGAAAGTGCAAAGCGGGAAACAACTTTTGTGAACGTTTGTAGCTAGTCTGGGATTTTTATGTGTATCTAATGATTTTGTTTTCTTGCAGCTACATTTCCCCGAGGAGACATCTTTTTAAAGAGTGGAGACACTCTGGAGGTGTTTTGCACACTGAACTTAACCCACCCCAAAGCCAAAGGCTACAATGCCAGTAATATTGAATTTTCATTCAAACAACATGAGATTCCTAGCGAGCTGATTCAGACGACCGTGATAAATGCAACGACTGCTATGGTACGTGTAGAAAACATGAATGCGTCTACACCGAAGATAGACTGTGAGATTTCGAGGCCAAATGATCGCCCGATTCCCATTTGCGAGAATCGCATTGAAGTTGGATGTAAGTTCATGTTTCTTATATAACCTATTTTAAGATATTATTTCTAACTAAGTAGAAGTACAAGTAAAAAAGGCGATCCACTCACAAAATTTTCTCATTACCTTTAAATAGTACACCAAGTGGTAACCTTAGCAGATTGAAATGATATTAATTAGGTGTTTAATTACACTTGAATAAGTTTTTCCACTGCTACAGTTTCAAAACTAGGTATTTCGCACTTTCTCGTTAATTTTGTATCATATGTTGCTTGCTATATTGAACAAAATCAGTAGGACAGCAGAAATTGCATTAGCACTTGGTAACAGATCAAACACAGATTTGGAAATTCTATTCCTCTATAGTCTGGAAATGATTTACTTTGTACAAATAATATAAAGCAGTGAGTCCTACTATATACGATAATAAAATTGTTTGTGTGAATTGTAAATGACATGCTTCCGGCTTGTCTTTAATTTCAAGCGTGTTATGAATCCACCACGTCAGTACAACTGCACAGCTTTGTGAAACAGTATATGAAAGAGTAAATAGTGAATGCAATTGCGAAACTTGATATGATTCTGAATATTTCTGTTTTGCATCTCGTTTCCAATCATCCAACATCGAATTCAACACATGTGCATTAATCAACTCAGAATTCGTCTTTTTAACTTTGAAATCCTCAATGCTCAGAATTACAACAAGAGTAGCTACGTGGCTATATTTTATCATCAAAAGCTCCTTTTTATCTTTCAGATACTACAAACGAGATGATAAAATATTACGGTTTTGTATTTTGACATGAAAAGAGACACCAACACTTTTACCTGTAATATTAGTATTTCATATTGGAGAGCGCATTTTTACACTATTTATAAAAATACTTTTTTAGTGCAAGTTTTATAGTTGAGACTTGTTTGAAGGTTTATTTCCGGTTACAGCATAGCCAAATGTCTCAAGAGGTCAAATCCTTTAATTAAATCTGCTAGTCAAAAACTATTCGGATCATGAACTCCATTGCTTCTATTCACTGTGTACTGTATTTGTAAGTACTTTCCGATTTGCAGACATGCCGTTGAGTCGTGTAAGTACTTCTAAGTAGGATGAATTCTAAGATAAACATCAATTTCTGTCTATTGATACATTTTGCAGTAAATAATCTAAAAATCAAAAGCCCTCCTCTTACAATACTCTTAAAAAACATCAAACGGCCAAACTTTTGAAGATTGTGTCTTATATTGCATCGTTTCAAGGACGCTTCTTGCTCGTAATCCTCTTACAAGTAAACGTCTACTTATGTGTCTCACGGATTTCAATGAAATTTTGCATACATGACTTTTAGGCCATATCTACCTCACATGCAAAACATAG